>SJYO01055283.1:0-60000 GCA_006410555.1 Capra ibex
TCGAGATGAGGACCTAGGTCCCTGCACCAACTGGAGAGGAATCCTGAGAGGCCCCTCGCAACTCGCATGGAGACTTGACTTTCCTGAGGCAACACGTGCGGGTCCCTGAGGTCCTTGTCGTAACTCAAGAGGAACCCCGAGTTTCCTGTCAGAACTCAAGAAAAACCAGGAGATTCTCACTTCAAAGTCGGAAGAGGCCCTTTTCTGCTGTGGCATCTCTAGAGAACTCCCACCTTCCTTATTGAGCCTCGAAAGGGTCCTTGACACCCTTGTTGCAACTCAAGAAGTTCCCTGACATACCCGTCTCCACTCGAGAGGAACACCGAGTGTCCTGCCATAACTCAAGAAGAGCCCTGTTTTCCCCTCTTCATTTCAAGATGAGTGTCCATTTTCCTGCCTCATCGAGAAAGGAATCCCGGTGTTCCCGTCACACCTCAAGAGGAGGCGGTATCAACTTGAAACTCGAGAATGCCAGGGTCCAGCCCCCGCAGGATCCAGGGTAACCCTCAGGAGAGCCGGCATAGGTGAAGAGATTTAGAGAGAGATAAAGAAAGAATTCTGCAGATAAGAAAATAGAGGAGAAAAAGGTTGATATTCATTGGTTTACAAAGAAAGCCAATAAAGTCCCAGACAAGGGACTTGCTCTGTTCACGGAGGCCGCAGGCGCCCTCTGGCCCAAGTGAATACACAGAGTGCCTTCTAGCCAGAATGAAGACCCACAGCACCTTCTCGATCGGGTCTTAGAAGCCCGGGCAGGAAAGTGAACACAGAGAGCGTCTATACTCCAAGGGATCAGCCTGAAAAAGAGAGGGAAGGAGAGGGAGAAAGAGAGAGATAGAGAATGATTGACACAGGGTGACCAAGCTTTGGTGAGTGAAGCCTGTAACTTTATTTTCAAAAGGAACTTTTATACCTTGATTTGAACATAGAGGGAAATGAAATATACAAAGTCATACAGAGTCAGCCCAAGCATTAAATCTGTTTTGTCCTTATCAAAACCAGGATTTTTCAGCATACCTTTCCCATAAAGAATGCTGTGTACACTATCTTCTGGGCCTTGGAGGCCTGTGGACATTTTATGACCCTCTTTTGACATAGGCTGCTCAACAAGAAAACTTATTTTCCCTTATAATTTTTTAAATTTATATTTCTAATCTATGTCAGCCTCAGAAAGTATTGAACAGTGTTACGTTTCTCACGGAGGAAAGGTGCAGTGAGTTACAACAAACAAAGAGCCAATTAGCTCAAAGGTCTGATGTGGTTAATTTCAAGGCTACACTTGTTTTTCTTACATTCCAACTATGTTAACTAATACACTCCCAGGTGCACAGTGGATAAAAGATATAGGAACTTAGCAGCAAGCATTGGCTCAACAATGAAATCCTACACCAGCACTATTCTAATAGCTTTTAACTCTTTGAAAGGCTCTATAGTTTTAGACTGTTTTAGGTTTCCCGTGCTTCTAACAGTTGGGAGGCTGTTTAATAATCACATGCATAGCTGCAAGAGTCTGGATAAACATGCCAAGCAAGGTAGAATGCTACAGGGGTTTTGATTTGAAATATTCCTTTCATGTGCAGGAGACTTACTAGCTAGAGGCCTAAGTTGATTTTCTCCAGGGAAAGGTCATTGGCGATAGCCCCCTGTTAATGTCAGAGGAGTTGGTGAAAGGCATAAAATAGTAAGACAGAGAGATTCTGGTTTGGGGGTAGATGCTTGAGCAGGTCTAGGGGGTCCTTCGTGTCCTGAAACCTTGCTTACCAGGTCTCTTCCTCATGACCTTGTCATGGCTGGGATCTCCCGTACTGGCTCCCGGCACGAGAGGAACTCCAGGGGTTGTGTCACAATTCCAAAAGACCACAATTTCCCAATCCGCTCCAGATACACCTGATTGCCCTGCACTGACTCGACTGTCGCCCCGAGTATCGACTCAAAACACAATGGCATGTGTGACAGCCCTGTGGCACCTCGAGAGAAAGCCACAGACCCCTATGTCAATTCGACAGGAAGCCTGACACTCCTTTTACAACTCGAGAGGAAAGCAAACTTGCATGTATCCACATGAGACGAGGTCTGACTCCCCTGTTGAAACTCCATAGGAACCCTGAGATCCATGTCAGTACTGAAGAGGAACCCTGAGGTTCTGGCCTCAACACCAGATGAGGACAAAGGTCCCCACACCAACTGGAGAGGAATCCCGAGAGGCCCCTGACAATTCACATGGAGACTGGACTTTCCTGAGGTAACACGAGCGGGTCCCTGAGGTCCCCATCATAACACGAGAAGAACCCCGAGTTTCCTGCTGCAGCTCGAGAAAAACAAGGAGATTCTCCCCTCCATGCGAGATGACGCCCTTTTCCACTGCGGCATCTCAAGAGAAATCCTACCTTCCTTCTTGAGCCTCGAAAGGGTCCTTGACACCCCCTTGTTGCAACTCAAGAAGTTCCCCGACATACCCATTTCCACTGGAGAGGAACACCGACGTTCCTGCCACAACTCAAGAAGAGCTCCGTTTTCCTCTCCTCATCTCGAGATGAGGGTTCTTTTCCCTGCTTTGTCGGGAAAGGAATCCCGGCGTTCCTGTCACACCTAGAGAGGAGGTGGTCTCCACTTGAAACTCAAAAGGGACTCCAGGGATCGTGCCATCATTCCAGAAGACCCCGATGTCCCAATCCACTCCAGATACACCTGACTCCCCTGTACTAACTCGACTGTCACTCTAAGGAATGACTCAAAACAAGATGGCAGGTGTGACAGATCTGTGGCACTTGAGAGAAAGCCACAGATCCCTATG
Source organism: Capra ibex (assembly GCA_006410555.1). Classification (NCBI taxonomy): domain Eukaryota; kingdom Metazoa; phylum Chordata; class Mammalia; order Artiodactyla; family Bovidae; genus Capra; species Capra ibex. Next base: position 2,795 of record SJYO01055283.1, read on the forward strand.
GCAACTCGACTGCACTCCCCTTCCTGCCTATTTTGGGCAGGATAGGGAGACTGGAAGGTCACCTTCTCTTATTTTAAAGAGGACCCATCTTTTTGGTCCTCTTTTTCCATTGAGATTCTGGTTCAAGTGCCCCTTCTCGGCTTCTGTGGGTGGCAGAACCTATAATGGCTCCCTGCATTCTTCTCATTTACTCTCACAAGCTTGGGTCATTTTCCCACTTCTGCAGTGGATGGGCACTGTCATTGCTTTTAACTTCCAGATAGATTTATGAAAAGGTCTGTAAAATCTACTCATTTCCTCTCTTTTGTTCAGTGTCTCTGTCTAGACATGTCTTTCTTTTCCTTTCGCAATTCAGTCTCTGTCTTCCCTTTTCTCTTTCTCTCTGTCTCTCCTGTGGATGGATGGATGACTTTGAATGCACAAGGATATTGTAAGTTTAGGGTTAGGTTTTAGGGATAGGTTAGAGTGAGATCAAGTGTTTAGGTTGGAGTTGGTGTTGGGGGATGGGACAAGGGTGGTGTGTTTTCTCTTGGAGACTTGAGTGCTGTTTGTTCTTAGCCTACATTACCTAGGAACCGCTTATCAGATACATCACTCTCAAGTCATCTCTTATGTTCAGTTTACTATCTTTTTGATTTGTGAAAACTTGATTCCCTGGTGGCTCAGATGGTAAACCATCTGCCCACAATGTGGGACCCTAGTTTGATCCCTGGGACGGGAAGATCCCCTGGAGAAGGTAATGGCAACCCACTCCAGTACTCTTGCCTAGAAAATTCCATGGATGGAGGAGCCACGTGGGCTACAGTCCATGGAGTCACAAAGAGTCGGACACGACTGAGTGACTTCACTTTACTTGTGGTTGGCACACAGATTTGTAGTTTCAACACCACTAAAGGTTGTCTGCAGGTGCAGGAGGGCCGAGAGGAGCTACTCCACATTCAAGGTCAGGAGGGGTGACCTTGTTGAGATCCCCTTTGTGCAAGGTAAGGAGCAGTGACTGCGCTTTGTTAGAGCAGTCATGAATAGATACTCCATGCCCAAGGTAAGAGAAACCCAAGTAAGATGGTAGGTGTTGTGAGATGGCATCAGAGGGCAGACACACTGAGACCATAATCACAGACAACTAGCCAATCTGATCACACGGACCACAGCCTTGTCTAACTCAATGAAACGAGGCCATGCCATGAGGGGCCACCCAAGGCAGACGGGTCATGATGGAGAGGGCTGACAGAATGTGGCCCACTGGAGAAGGGAATGGCAACCCACTTCAGTATTCTTGCCTTGAGAACCCCATGAACAGTATGAAAAGGCAAAATGAAATGACACTGAAAGACGAACTCCCAGGTCGGTAAGGGCCCAGTATGCTACTGGAGATCAGTGGAGAAATAACTCCAGAAAGACTGACTGGATGGAGCCAAAGCAAACACAATACCCAGTGTGGATTTGACTGGTGAAACAAGCAAGGTCCGATGCTGTAAAGAGCAATAGTGCGTAGTAACCTGGAATGTTAGGTTCATGAATCAAGGCAAATTGGAAGTGGTCAAACAGGGGATGGCAAGAGTGAACACTGACATTCTAGGAATCAGCGAACTAAAATGGACTGGGATGGGTGAATTTTACTCAGATGACCATTATATCTACTTCTGAGGGCAGGAATCCCTTAGAAGAAATGGAGTAGCCATCATGGTTAACAAAAGAGTCTGAAATGCAGTACTTGGATGCAGTCTCAAAAATGACAGAATGATCTCTGTTCCTTTCCAAGGCAAGTCACTCAATATCAGGTAATCCAAGCCTATGCCCCAACCAGTAAGTTAAAGTTGAATGGATCTATGAAGACTTTCAAGACCTTTTCGAACTAACCCCCAATAAAGTTGTCCTTTTCATTCTAGAGGACTGGAATGCAAAAGTAAGAAGTCAAGAAACACCTGGAATAATAGGCAAATTTGGCCTTGGAGTACAGAATGAAGCTGGGTAAATAATAGAATTTTGCCAAGAGAATGCACTGGTCATTGCCAGGGGCCAGCATGAGGAATCCCACCCGTGACAAGATCATGCATAAGGAAGCCTGACAAACGCAAGGACGTGATCAAGCTTCAGGGGTTACCCCTGGAATTTCCTGAGCATCTACGCCAAAACCCAAAAATCTGCCAGCCTTTGTACTCTGCTTTTCCACTCTTCTGATATTCTCTGGAAAAAGTCAACTCAGGGCTTTAGTCTTCTGCATTTTAAAGGGATATTTCAGTTAAACCCCCTCTGATAACTCTCTAGCTTGCCTAACAGGTTTCCCCAGACTTCTTACAGCTTGTGAATTGCTTACAGCCCCTAACCGTGAGAGGCACAAAGCTTAAAAGCATCTTAAAGATACAGATCCTTTTCTAAAGAGTTAAAAATTATATTGGTAGAGGGTTTTCACTGTTGACTCAATGACTGCTGCCAGGCCTCCATATTCTTTATCTTTTAGGCACCTGGGAAGATGTTAATCAATGTAAATGGGATATGGAAAAAGATATATAGTAGTTTTGATGTTAGCAACACTAGACTTTTGAATTAATTACTTTTCTTTTGTTATATATCACTGCACTCCTCTTGCGTCCTTGCTATGTAAGAATGTAACTTTATTTAGTGCTTTCTGAGAGTGGCACCAGACTATGGGAAGATCAACACAAATAAGTCTTCTGGTTGACAAACCCTTATCAGAAAAAAGGCTGTAAAATGTTAATTGGCCCTTTTTGGCCAGAAGATGATGTAAATCACCTAAGACTTGTGTATACAATTAAGTATGCAGAGAGAAAAGCCTGGATTTGGTAAGAGTCTGGACTACTAACACTGCATAATTTTGTATTACCCATTAATCTCTATGTACAATCTAAAAGGTATAAAAGGCCTTTCTAGACAATAGGGGCCAGAGCCAGTCGCTGGACTGGTTTCCCCTGTGTCTCCTCTTTACTCTAATTTCAGGCTGAATTCCCATCTGGGGCGTGGAGGCTCACCATGTATACTTACTTGTCCTGGGTTCTAAGATCTGTAAGAGAGAGAGCCCAAGGCGGGGTACTCTCTGATATTCAAATGGACGCCGGTGGCCTAACGTAGATGGTGCAAGCTCCTTGTCTGGAACTTTATTGGCTTTCCATGTAAACCAAGTTATTCAGCATCTTTTCTCCACTTAATTTTCCTACTATACTATTATTTCTTAATCTAATCTTATATTAATAAATAAATAAGTCTCTCCTCGCCAACGCTGTCCCCACTTCGAATTCCCTGGATCCACTGAGGCTGGACCTCGCCAAGTGGCGCCTGGAACAGGCTATTTGAAAGTAGGTTCCCCACGCAATTAGGTCATCAGCCCTATTGCCACCCCCTTGTAGCAAGTAGAGTCATCAGCTCTATTGCTCTGAACAACTAGGGTCACCAGCCCTGTTGTTCCCCTAGTATGGAGCAAGTAGGGTCATCAGCCCTATTGCTCAGAACAACTAGGGTCATCAGCCCTCTTGTTCCCCCAGTGTTGAGTGTTCGGGATGGATAGGACCCCACTCAGGGTGCCGCGGACCCCCCTGTAGGATAGACATGGTGAGTAGGAGTGGGAAATGTTGAAGGGTTTAAGAGAAACCTGGTTCTCTAGAGGTTGAAAGAAACCTGCTTTCTTTGGGTTAAAACCCCCCCCTTGGCTAAGGTAAAACCTTTTTGTCAAGGCAGACTTTTCTATAAATCTTAATTTTCTGACATGGGTAACAATGAGTCAAAGAACGACAACTCTTTATAGAAGTAATTTTGTAACTGTTAACCAAAAGATAAATGAAAGATAAAAAGGCTAGTGTTACAAGAGCAATGTCCTTGGTTTCCAGAAAAGGGATTTAGATACTTGGGTGAAGCTAGGAAAACAGCAAAAAACTTATTATTCTTTGCATGGGCTTGTAAATGCTTTTGCTCTGTGGAATATGGTTAGAAATGTTCTGGACCCCTGTCATCAGGCTGTTAGTTAATTAGCCTACGGGAAAGGCTATAGCGGTGGATGGTAGTGGGTCTCCACCATCTATGCAGATCATATTTTCTGCCATTGGCAAAGAAAACGAGGGAGACTGTACTCTTCCTCCCGAGGAAGGAGAGTGCTTACAGGACGCAGCGGCCAAGCGCCCTGGTGAGCCCCCTCCACCCCCCCTACACAAACCAAACCTTTAAAAAATTTATCTTATTTAAGGAGACCACTGCAACCTCTGCTTGCACATCTCCAGGGCTTAAGAATTCCCCACTTTACATCCAAAGCCTCCCAGAACATTGTTTAAGGTTGAAAAGGATAGGGAGAATATTTTTGAGCAAAAGAGCTTTTAAAACAGAGCCTGCTCCTTGCAGAAAATCTCCTCGGGGTGGGGCCCCATTCAAGGGAAAAGAAAAGAGAGAAAAGAAAAGAAAAAGAAAAAAGGAAGAGAAAAAGAAAGAAAAATAATCGTAATAAGAAGGATTTTACAAATACAAAATGTTTCTCTTGAGGCCAAATAGAACATTTTTGCTGGCAATGTCCTGCTAAACAGAGACAAAAAGCCGCACCAATTAACCCCAGGACTTAGCAGCAGCAGCAGCAGCAGCAGCAGCAGCAGCAGCAGCAGCAGCAGCAGCAGCTCAGGACTAGACCTCAACTCCACCACGGCAACAATATTAACCCCTGATGTGCCGGTTGCTCAGATTCCCATGGGAGTGGCTAGCCCCATGCCTGAGGACATTGTAAGACTTGTGCTAGGGCGTAGCTTGCTTTCTTTTCAAAAAATTTTGGTGGCGTTTGGTGTAGTAGGTTCTGATTATACTGGAAAAATTAAAGTTTTGATCTCGCCATCTGCTAAAACTGTGCAAATTAATAAAGGCCAAAGAATAGCACTGCTTTTGCTTTTACCTTATTATCAGACAAAAAAAACTTGACTTCTTAAGCTAGGGGCCCCAGAGGATCTAGATCTAGCTTCTTGGGTGCAGAAAATTACAGCTTCTAGGCCTTTAAAATATTTTTTAATTTAAGGAATAAGATGTCACAAGCTGTAAGAGGTCCGGGGGAACCTGTTAGGCAAACTAGAGAGTTATCAGAGGGGGTTTAACTGAAACATCCCTTTATAATGCAGAAGACTAAAGCCCTGAGTTGACTTTTTCCAGAGAATATCAGAAGAGTGGAAAAGCAGAGTACAAAGGCTGGCAGATTTTTGGGTTTTGGCGTAGATGCTCAGGAAATTCCAGGGGTAACCCCTGAAGCTTGATCACGTCCTTGTGTTTGTCAGGCTTCCTTTTGCATGATCTTGTCATGGGTGGGATTCCTCACACTGGCCCCCGGCAGGTCATAGCAAACACCCTCTTCCAACAACACAAGAGAAGACTCTACACATGGACATCATCAGATGGTCAATACTGAAATCAGACTGATTATATTCTTTGCAGCCAAGGTTCAGAAGCTCCATACACTGTGCAAAAACAAGACGGGGAGCTGACTGGCTCAGATCATGAACTTCTTATTGCTAAAATTAGACTTAAATTCAAGAAAGTAGGAAAAACCACTAGACAATTCAAGTATGACCTAAATGAAATCCCTGATGATTATACAGTGGAAGTGAGAAATAGATTTAATGGATTAGATATGAGAGTGCCTGATGACGTATGGATGGAGGTTCGTGATATCGTACAGAATCAAGCCATCCCCAAGAAAAAGAAATGCAAAAAAGCAAAATGGCTGTCTGAGGAGGCCTTACAAATAGCTGTGAACAGAAGACAGGAGAAAAGCAAGGGAGAAAAGGAAAGCTATAAGCATCTGAATGCATCGTTCTGAAGAATAGCAAGGAGAGATAAGAAAGCCTTCAGGAGAGAACAAAGCAAAGAAATAGAGGAAACCAACAGAGTGGAAACGACTAGAGATCTCGTCAAAAAATTAGAGATACCAAGGGATAATTTCATGCAAAGATGGGCTCGATAAAGAGAGAAACAGTATGGACCTAACAGAAGCAGAAGATATTAAGAAGTGGCAAGAATTCACATAAGAACTCTACCAGAAATATCTTCACGACCCAGATAATCATGATGGTGTGATCACTCACCTGTTATCAGACATCCTGGAATGTGTAGTCAAGTGGGCCTTAGCATCACTACGAAGAAACTAGTGGAGGCGATGGATTTCCAGTGGAACTGTATCAAATCCTGAAAGATGATGCTGTGAAAGTGCTGCACTCGTTATGCCAGCAAATTTGGAAAACTCAGCAGTGGCCACAGGACTGGAAAAGGTCAGTTTTCATTCCAAGGCCAAGGGAGGAGAGTGAGTTCAGCCTAGGGCGATTGGTGACCTTTCTGCTCCTGTGAGGGCAGAGGCACTGGCTTGAGAATGAGGGTGCTGCTGAGCCTAGGTTTTGAGAGCGCTGGATCCTGCTGTGGTCCGTAAGCTCTACCTGAGACTGGAGGGAAGCCATCTGCCTGTGAGTCCTCCTGCTTATCTATGAGCATGTGGAACCATGCTGGTTTTTCTGTCCAGTGGGCTAAGTGGAGACCCTGTAAATGCAAGTGTGTGGGTTTTGGCTGGCTTCAGGGAAGAAACGCCAGATGGCACTGGGAGACTCCAGTCTAATCTGGATTCAGGGGATATCTCTTGAAAGTGAAGGGACAAGTCCTTCTCTCATGTCAGACTCTTTGAGACCCCATAGACTATAGGATCCATGGAATTCTGCAGGCAAGAATACTGGAATGGGCAGCCTTTCCCTTCTCCAGGGGATCTTCCAAAACCAGGGGTCGAACCCAGGTCTCCACATGCAGGCAGATTCTTTACCGGCTGATCCACAAAGAGGCCCAATAATATTGGACTGGGTAGCCTGCCCCTTCTGCAACAGATCGGGATTTCCTGACCCAGGAATCAAACTGGGCTCTCCCGCAATGCACCTACTGAGGTATCAGGGAAGCCCAAATCTCTTAAGACCAGCTACTAAATGTAGGATTACCCTAAAAAGTCTTCACAATTTTATGGTAGCAACCTGCTAAGGTAGCAATCGATGTCCTTATTCCAGAGGACAAAACTGGGGCTCTAAGAAGGGGGTAACTCAGCTATAGCAAGGAAGTGTGTACCCAGACAAACCCTACAGTTCCTGCTTTAGAACTCAGGGAGGTCACATGGTGAAGCTTGTCCATGGGACAAGGGCTAAGGCACCCAGCCCCCACTGGGTGCTGTGGGGACCTGACTTGGTAACGGCCGTCTGGCAGCTCGGAGACTCATAAAATCAGTCTGCACTGAAGAAAGGAATGGCATCTCCCTTCATCCATCCCACCACACCCTCCGGGTCCTCCCACACCCTGCTCCATTTCTCTTGCTTTCTGAGGAAATTAGAGTCATGCTCATGTGACCACATTGGCTGTCCAGTGTTCACAGGCTACCACTGGAGCTGCTAAAGGAGAGGCCAAGAGCCTTTGGCCCTGAGTATCTCTCTTTCCTTTGCGCCATCGAGGCCCTCCTACACACTTGCACACCAGAGGCCTTTTCTGAGACGAGCGGGGACCCTCCCTCAGTTTGCAACAAGTTGTATCCACTGCTGTCCTTTCAATGAGTTTCCCTTGAAACTCAGCTCATGTGCTCCTTTGCCTGCATGGCGGCCCACTTGGCTGCCATGGGAGGGACAGAGCTGACTGTGCATCCAAAGCTCAGATCTGGCAGCTGGGAATCTGTGTATAAAGGACCTGATTATTCACACTGTAAAGGCTGAAGGAGGCTCCAGGGGTCCAGAACTAGGGCTTGGGCCAAAGTGACTCCACAGGCGTTTGAATGTCAGGGGAGGCTTCTGGCTCTAGCGGGGATGGGGCGAGATTCTTGAGGTCCTGTAGGCCCACTGTGTGCAGGTTCACTGTGCATAGAGAAGAGAAGGTGGAGTCTACTGTGGAGGTGGTCGCAGGTCATGGCTGAGCCAGACAAGCAGGCAGGTCCCGAAAGCACCTGAGCTGCCTTCCTGAGGGTGGGATGTGTGGCAGAGGAAGAGACCCAGGTCTGCCCCCTCGTTTGGTTTCTGGTGTGTGTTGACACCAGACTAAACACTTACATGGTGAAGACCATTGCTGTTGTCTGCAAAGGGTTTACACTGGCATGTGTCTTCATCTGAGAGGTCAGACCACCTCGAAACTACACTGGCCATGGGCATGGCCTGTACACCCTCACATGTTTTTTTCTTTTCCTTACTGAACATGCATTTCCAAGAGGGTTTTGGGGCCATAGGATGTTGGGTTTTCTCTAGCTTTGTCCAACGAGGAAAGCTTTTTAGTCATTGGTGTTGTTCATTTTCCAGCTCTCTCTTTTGGCTTCTTCTGTGAATTTGTGGAACAGGAAGAGCTCCGCATCTCCCTTCTGGCTGAGATGTCACATTTACAACAGCAATGCCTCCCTGGAGGTTTGGACCACATTTGCCGAAGGGGCTTCATTTTGCAGATGACATCCTGAAAGTACCTACACTGTCCTTTCAGTTACCCAAAGGCTACTTCAAATGAAATAAAAACAAGAATTCTCAAGTTTAGTCTTCCCATATGTGGAAAGTCAGAAAAGTCCCCTGGTGAATGGAAAAGTTACCCACTCCAGTATTCTGGCCTAGGTAACTCCATGGACTCTAAAAACCATGGGACTGCAAAGAGTCTAACAAGACTAAGTGCCTATAACTTTCCCTTTCTGTCGTGAAAAAAATCCATTTTTTCTATCATTTCAGTGATTGGCATTGATTGTGGACACCCAAAGAACGGGAAGAAATGGATAAAGAAGACGACTAAATGTTGTCAGGTGGGGGAGGGAGGAATGGGGAGTGCTTGCCATGAATCCAGGCTTTGCTGGGAAGTGGGGGGATAGAATGAGAAGGTGTGAATGCAGACATTGTTGATGGTTACACAGCATTATGAAGGCCTTAATATTCCCAAATTGCATCAATTAAAGTAAAATTTATTAAGAAAAACTTAACAGAAAGAAATACATAAAGCCATAAAAAATTAAAACATCACAAGAAAGCTACACACAACCAGATGTAAATAAGCTCAGAGGAAGGGCACTCAATCTGCCCTGGGCAGATGGCATCCACGGGAAGCAGGCAGGGACGGAGGCTGCAGAGCCAATGCTCCCCTGGACGAGGTGTTTCCAGAAAGGGCTCTGGGCCTCTGTCCAGAGCAGGGGCCCGTTCTCCCTGCAGGGGTGGGTCAGTCATCGTGGGCATCTGGGTCTTGGTCAGGAGCCACTGCAAGCTCTCCCTGCAGAGGTGATGACTCATCCCCTGACTCGGGTTCTCCTGCCACAGCCCAAGCTGGTGCAGGCGCAGGTGGAGGTGGATGTTCTCACTGAGGGGGTGCGACACCAGTGCCTGTGGCTGTGGGTCCTTCAGGCACAGAGGTCCAATATGCCCAGTGTGCTGGACAGTACACAGATGGCCTGGTGTCTTTGGTAAGGGAAGTCTCAGGTCTCGATTTCCCCTCAGTGGATACCTGGATACTGTACCTGTAGCACCCACTGCAGTAAGGACAGGACTTGGAAGTGGAGTCTGGTTGTAATGAGAGGCCAGTGTTAGAGCTGTGAGAGAAGAGAAGGTTACCCATCGGAGCATTTTGATGTGTGTATACAGGGACAGAAAGCTTCCCAGAGAATTGTAAAGAATATCCAGCATAAGATGAACTCTGACTGCAGTGTGAAAGATGGGTGGTGTGAGGCCAGCCTTTGTTCCAGGCCCAGACCCAGCTCAGTGGGACTCCTCCTTGTGTAGCTCAGTATCCCCTCTGCATACACTCATATGCACAGCCCCAGCCTCCTCACTGTGTGCTCTGCCGTGCTGGTCTCCAGGTCCTCCTGCTGCCTCAGAGGCAGGGGTTCTCAGGGCTCAGGATCAGAGCCGGGTGTGCTGAGCTCCATGGCAGCCTGAGACTGGGCACCCGGGTGTGTCCTGGGTGGTGTGTGTGGAACAGGCCTTCCCCGCTTCCTCTTCATTCGCAGCTGGGCTGACCCCTCCATGGGCACGCTCACCTGGAGCCTGCACTGGGCCTCACGGGCAGGCGGGTGGTGACCCGATGCCTCCTTCAGGGAGGTGAATGGGGTGCCCCCCTCATAGGCCACATTGATGGGGAAGCTTTGAAATGACACTGACTGTCAGCTAGTCCTGCCTGGAGTTTCCTGAGCAGGGTCTGACCAGTATGGCGGCTGCTTCTACCCACTCAAAATTCTGCTGCCAGCAGAAACATGTGTCTGCTCAGGTACCCACCCTGGACGAAGGAGACGCCCCTGAGGCTGTGGGGTCTTCCTGGGCAGCTGGTGCTGCCTGAACTCTCCTCATCCCGCCCAGCCTGCTCTCCCCTTCGGTGTGGACACACCCAGCCAACAGACTTCTGAGCCACATCCACAGGGGCTTGCTTGAGGCAGAGATACCCCAGGAAACCTGCATCCACACACAGGGAAAGGACTTAGGGTTACCCGGGTGGGATGGGAGAGGGGACCTGGCCCGGGCTTGAGCTCCCGTGTTACCTTTCTGTTCCTTCGGGCAAAGGGCCGGTGGCCTTTCTGGGTGGTGGGTCCTGAGGCAGCACCGACTGTGTTCCCACACACTCTGCCGGTGAGCTCTCCTGAGGGCCCCGCCTCTAGGAAGGGGCAAACAGGAAAACATCTAGGCTGCCAGCCAACTTCCTGGGGCTCCTCTCCACTGTGAGGTCTGGAGATCTGGTCTCCGTGTTCTGTTGGGTTCTGTTGCCAGGAAGTGACGTCATTTCCTGGGTTTGTTGCCGAGGTCCCTTACACAAAGCTCCCCAAGCGAACCTCTGGGTTTCTGTCTGTTCACCCACCCCCTTGGGCCATGTGCAGGCACAGTGACATCCACACTTCTCACCCCACAGCTTTGGCAGGCCTGGGTGAAGCCAGGGCCTGAGCTCTGAGGACACAGCTTTTCAGACAGGCCTCTTCTTCTCATCTGTGATGTGGCCCTTGACAAGCCATATGCCACTCAGGATTTCCCTAGTCTCTCCATCTGCAGAGTGGGGTCAATCTCTCATCTACTGCCTTGGTCTGTCAGCCTATAACACCTACATGCTTTTCAACCTGTTGCTGGTATCACATGGAACTTGTGCCCTGGGACTTCTGAAAGGTAAGATTCAATACATGGCTGACCTAGCACAGAATGGGGCCGAACGAGGCCTGGATGGGGTCTGGGACTTTGGAAAAGGTCAGGAAAAGTGTCAGGAAGTCTGACCCTAATTTGACAGCTCAAGAGGGAAGCAGACTTCGTGTCTTCACCCTAGACGAGGCCTGACACCCCTCTTGAAACTCCATAGGAACCCCGAGATCCATGTCAGCCCTGGTGAGCAACCCTGAGGTACTGGCCTCAATTTCAGATGAGGACTTAGGCCCTGGCACTGACTGGGGAGGAATCCCGAGAGGACCCTCACAACACGCAAGGAGACTTGATTTTCCTGAGGCAACACGAGCGGGTCCCTGAGGTCCCCGTTGTAACTCAAGAGGAACCCCAAGTTTCCTGCTGCAACTCGAGAAAAACCAGGAGATTCTCCCCTCCATGTGAGATGAGGCACTTTTCCACTGTGGTGTCTCGAGAGAAATTCCACCTTCCCTCTTGAGCCTCAAAAGGGTCCTTGACACCCTTGATGCAACTCAAGAAGTTCCCCAACATACCTGTCTCCACTTGGGAGGAACACTGAGTGGCCCGCTACAACTCAAGAAGAGCCCCGTTTTCCCCTCCTCATCTTGAGATGAGGGTCCATTTCCCTGCTTTGTCAGGAAAGGAATCCCGGCATTTTCATTGCACCTCAAGAGGAGGCTGTCTCAACTTGAAACTTGAGAGGAACTCCAGAGGTCGTGCCACAATTCCAACAGATCCGATGTCCCAATCCACTCCAGATACACCTGATTCCTCTGCACTGACTAGACTTTCACCTCGAGTATTGACTCAAAACACAATGGCAGGTGTGACAGCCCTGTGGCACCTCGAGAGAAAGCCACAGATCCCTATGTCAACTCGTTAGGAAGCCAGACAATACTTTTACTTCTCAAGAGGAAAGCAGACTTGCATGTCTCCACACGAGATAAGGCCTGAATCCCTGTTGAAACTCCATCAGAACCCTGAGATCTATGTCATCACTGGAGAGGCATTCTGAGGTTCAGGCCTCAACTTCAGATGAGGACCTAGACCCCGGCACCGACTGGAGAGGAATCCTGAGAAGCCCCTCACAACTCGCATGGAGACTGGCTTTCCTTGGCAACAAGAGTGGGTCCCTGAGTTCCCCTTTGTAACTCCAGCAGAACCCCAAGTTTCATGAGGCAACTTGAGAAAAACCAGGAGATTCTCCCCTCATCGCAAGATGAGGCCCTTTTCTGCTGCAGCGTCTTGAGAGAAATCTCACCTTCCCTCTTGAGCCTCGAGAGGGTCCTTGACACCCTTGATGCAACTCAAGAAGTGCCGGGAGCAGCATGAGGAATATCGCCTATGGCAAAGGTCATGAGGAAGGAAGCCTGACATACACAAAGACGGGATCAGGCCCCAGGGGTCCCCCAGGACTTTCTCGAGCATCTATCCCCATAACCAGAGTCTGCCTACCTTACTGCATTATGCTTTCACTTTCACTTCTGACATTACAGTGGGCTATCCCCCACCACCTCTCTCTGAAAAGGAGCTAACTTAGAGCTCCAGTTAATAAATCTCATGTGCGTAACAAGAGTGTTGCAGTCCAAAAGCTCCTCTGATTACTCTCTAGCCCGCCTTATGGGTTTGTCTGGCCACATGTCATTGTTCACAGCCTCCCAACTGTCAGAGGCATGAGAGGCCATGAACTTTCTAAATACAGATTATTTGAGAAGTTAAAAAATTATTAGTATAGTATTAGCGAGTTAGCTAGAAATTATACTGGTGGACGGTTTCATTGTTGAGCTGATATTTGCTGCTAAGCCTTCATATTCCTTGCCCGTTATACACACTAATTGATATAACTAGTATATAGGAGAAATACGTATTAACCTTGATATTAATCATGTTAGACCTTAGGCTAAGTAAATTCTTTTCTTGATTATAGCTCACTGCACCTTTGCCCTGTAGGAATGCAACTTTATCTGGTGCCTTCAGAGAGTGGTGCCTGACTTAAGAAAAATCACCTTTGGAGAAAATAAGTTTTCTGGTTGACTAATCATCATCAGAAAGGGTCATAAAATGTTAGCAGGTCTTGTGGCCTGAAGATGATGTAAATCAGCTGAGAACTTTGTATATCAGAAGGAATGCAGAATGAAAGCGTGGTTTCAATAAGGGTCAGGACTGCTGACCCCACGTGACTTTGTATTTTCCATTTATCTCTATGTATGACTTAAGGTATAAAAATGGCCCTGGAAAATAAAGAATCGAACCAGTTACTGGTAAGGCTTGTTTCCCCATGTCGTTCTTTCTCACTCTCCTTTTCTGGCTGAATTCCCATCTGGAGTGTGGAGGCTTGCCGGGCCTACTAATTTTGCCTGGGTTTCTAAGATCTGAATGGGGAGGCGCTTTGTGTCTCCGCTCCTCCAGGAGACCAGGAAGACACCTGTGGCCTACGTAGGTGGTGGAAACCCCTTGTCTTGGGGTTTTATTGGTTTTCCAGGTAAACCAAGTTATTCAGCCTCTTTTCTCCACTAATTTTCCTACTACACTATTCTTTTCTAATCTCTCTCCATATTTTTAATTAAACAATTTTCCTCTAGACACCGACTCCTTTCCTGTTTCGAATTACCCTGGATTCACCAGGGCTGGATCCCAGCAAGTGGCGCCCGGATCAGGCTATTCGAATGTAGATCTCAGAAGCGCTCAGAAAGATGGGACAGATAGGACCCCACTCAGGGTGTCACAGACCCCCCTGCATAAGATAGGTACGGTGAGAAGGAGTGGGAAGTGTTTTAAGGGCTGAAAGAAACCGACAGGTTGAAAAGAAACCCCCCTTGGCAAAGGTAGAAACCTGGACAAGGCAGACACAGAATCTTCTTTACAAAACTTTATTTTTCTGACATGGATAACAGTGAATCAAAGAAAGACAGATTTTTATAGGAGCAATCTTGCAGTTGCTAAGTAAAAGAGGAATTAAAGTTAAGAAATCCAATATTCAATCTTATTTTTTTTTCATTTATACAACAATAGTGTCCTTGGTTTCCAGAAGAGGGCACTGTTAACTTAGATACCTCGGAGAGAGTAAGAAAATAGCTAAAAACTTACCTTGTTGAACATGGCTCAGAAAAGGTGCCTACTGATGTCTTTTCCTTGTGGAATATAATTGGGGATGCTTTAGACTCTACTCCTGAATCTGAAAAAGTACATCTTAAAGAGGAAAGTGAAGAAAAAATAGTATCTATAAAAGAGGAAAAGGAGGAAAAAGAGGCTATACCTAGCTATTGGCGGTTAAATGAAATGCTAGCTGCAATGACTGCCCAAGAAAAAGTGAGGGACAAGGATGAGAGGAAAGAACAGTTCTCAGATGAGCAAGATTTAGAAGAAAAGATACCTCAACTCCATTCTGACGAAGATTGGCTTCTTTTAAATAAAGAGCCTCCCAGGAGCCCAAGAGAAACTTACCCAATCAGACCTTCTGCTCCCAGAAGTTTAGGACAAACGTCCTCTATTCGGCCACCCACTTCCAGGAATTTAAAAGACACGTCCCCAGTCAGATCAGCCATGAGATTTTAACATGAAATCGTTAAAAGGTCTCCAGAGTATGAAAGAAGAGACATGGGACACCCCGGTCCGAGGGGGCAAGGGAGCTCCACTATATACTCCCCATAGAAGGTTATTTTCTAGCCCCAAAGATGAATTTGATCCCCATGTTGAAGCTTGTTTTCCTGTAATATTTGACGACTATGATAGTGGAAGGGCCATCAAATGGGAAACCATTCCAATGAAAATGGTAAAAGAACTAAAACATGCATGTTCTTCATATGGGCCTAGAGCACCATATACTATGCAGTTGGTAGAAGCCTTAGCAGACAGATGGATGTCACCCTATGACTGGATGACAGTCGCTAAGGCTTGTCTATCTGGAGGGCAATATGTACTTTGGAAGGCTGAATATGATGATCTTGCCCCAAAACAAGCCGATGATAACCAAAGATATGGCCCCACATATATTGTAAAAAGTATGCTGACAGGGACTGGTGATTATGCAATACTTAGAGACCAGATGAATTTAGACAAGTTTACTCTACAACAAGTAACTGCCTGCGCCATTGTGGCTTGGCGATCATAGCCTGAAGGGAAAGAATCAACCTCTTCTGTCTCAAATATCAAACAAAAACCTGAAGAGCCATATGAGGACTTTGTCTCACGGCTTACAGAGGCTGTCCACAGAGTGATTTCTAATTCTTAGGCTGCCGTAATATTGATAAAACAACTGGCATTTGAAAATGCTAACTCTACATGCCAGGCTATTTTACGTCCTATTAAAATATCTGGCCAATTAATAGATTACATCAGGCAGTGTGCAGATGTAGGACTATCAATGATGCAGGGTGTTGCCATAGCTGCAGCCACAAAGGGGAATTCTTATCAGCAGGCAGTCCCATCCTTTTTTACAAACAAGAACAACCAGCACAAAGTAATCCCAGTAACCAAGGCAGAAATAGTTTGTCCAGAACTTGTTTTTCCTGTGGCCAAGAGGGACAAATTTTCCGTACCTGCCTTCAAAGAACAGCCGCTTCTTACCCACCAAATGCTGCCCCCCCACTGGCTGTGTTTGCTCCACAGACTTCTCCTGCCCCACCCTTGCCTGCTAATCTCCCTAGGTCTCTTTGCCCTCGTTGTCAGAAAGGATATCATTGGGTGAGAGATTGCAGGTCAAGGTTCCATAGAAATGGAGCCTTTTGGGGCCCTGACCAACAGTTGGGAAATGGATTGAGGGGCGAGCCCCAGGCTCCGACAGTGATTGGGGAGGCCTCACTGAACCCATTCATTCCCTTCACCCCATTGCAGAACTCATCAGAGCTACCCCAGGCAGCGCAGGACTGGACCTCAGTAACACCACCTCAACAATATTAACACCATATAGTCCCACTACTAAAATCCCTACAGGGTTTAAAGGTCCATTACTGACAGGTTTGGTGGGAGTTATACTAGGTAGAAGTTCCTTGGCTATGCAAGGTCTTACAATTATCCCTGGAGTAATTCATCTCAGTTCAGTTCAGTCGCTCAGTCTTGTCTGACTCTCTGCGACCCTATGAGCAGCACGCCAAGCCTCCCTGTCCATCACCATCTCCTGGAGTTCACTCAGACTCACGTCCATCGAGTCCATGATGCCATCCAGCCATCTCATCCTCTGTCGTCCCTTTCTCCACCTGCCCCCAATCCCTCCCAGCATCAGAGCCTTTTCCAATGAGTTAACTCTTTGCATGAGGTGGCGCAAATACTGGAGTTTCAGCTTTAATATCCAAAGAATTCCCAGGGCAGATCTCCTTCAGAATGGACTGGCTGGATCTCTTTGCAGTCCAAGGGACTCTCAAGAGTCTTCTCCAACACCACAGTTCAAAAGCAACAATTCTTTGCCACTCAGCCTTCTTCACAGTCCAACTCTCACATCCATACATGACCACTGGAAAAACCATAACCTTGATTAGACGGACCTTAGTCGGCAAAGTAATGTCTCTGCTTTTGAATATACTATCTAGGTTGGTCTTAACTTTTCTTCCAAGGAGTAAGTGTCTTTTAATTTCATGGCTGCAGTCACCATCTGCAGCGATTTTGGAGTCCCCCCAAATAAAGTCTGACACTGTTTCCACTGTACCCCTATCTATTTCCCATGAAGTGATGGGACCGGATGCCATGATCTTCTTTTTCTGAATGTTGAGCTTTAAGCCAACTTTTTAATGTCAGGAATGGCGGCGGTAAAGAGATACCCCTTCTCCAAGGTAAGGAGCAGCGGCTGTGCTTTGCTGGAGCAGCTATGAAGAGATACCCCACGTCCAAGGTAAGAGAAACCCAAGTAAGATGGTAGGTGTTGCAAGAGGGCACCAGAGGGCAGACACACTGAAACCATACTCACAGAAAACTAGTCAATCTAATCACACTAGGACCACAGCCTTGTCTAACTCAATGAAACCAAGCCATGCCTGTGGGGAAAACCAAGATGGACGGGTCATGGTGGAGATGTCTGACAGAGCGTGGTCCACTGGAGAAGGGAATGGCAAGCCACTTCAGTATTCTTGCCTTGAGAAGTCCATGAACAGTATGAAAAGGCAAAATGATAGGATACCAAAAGAGGAACTCCCCAGGTCGGTAGGTGCCCAATATGCTACTGGAGATCAGTGGAGAAATAACTCCAGAAAGAAAGAAGGGATGGAGCCAAAGCAAAAACAACACCCAATTGTGGATGTGACTGGTGATAGAAGCAAGATCCGATGCTGTAAAGAGCAATATTGCATGGGAACCTGGAATGTCAGGTCCATGAATCAAGGCAAATTGGAAGTGGTCAAACAAGAGATGGCAAGGGTGAACGTCGACATTCTAGGAATCAGCGAACTAAAATGGACTGGAATGGGTGAATTTAACTCAGATGACCATTATATCTACTACTGTGGGCAGGAATGCCTCAGAAGAAATGGAGTAGCCATCATGGTCAACAGAAGAGTCCGAAATGCAGTATGTGGATGCAATCTGAAAAACGACAGAATGATCTCTGTTCGTCTTCAAGGCAAACCATTCAATATCACAGTTATCCAAGTCTATGCCCCAACCAGCAACGCTGAAGAAGCTGAAGTTGAACGGTTTTATGAAGATCTACAAAACCTTTTAGAACCAACACCACAAAAAGACGTTTTTTACATTATAGGGGACTGGAATGCAAAAGTAGGAAGTCAAGAAACACCTGGAGTAACAGGCAAATTTGGCCTTGGAATGCGGAATGAAGCAGAGCAAAGACGAATAGAGTTTTGCCAAGAAAATGCACTGGTCATAGCAAACACCCTCTTCCAATATCGCAAGAGAAGACTACACATGAACATCACCAGATGGTCAACACCGAAATCAGATTGATTATATTCTATGCAGCCAAAGATGGAGAAGCTCTATACAGTCAAGAAAAACAAGACCAGGAGCTGACTGTGGCTCAGATCATGAACACCTTATTATCAAATTCAGACTCAAATTGAAGAAAGTAGGGAAAACCGCTAGACCATTCAGGTATGACCTAAATCAAATCCCTTATGATTATACAGTGGAAGTGAGAAATAGATTTAAGGGCCTAGATCTGTTAGATAGAGTGCCTTAGGAACTAGGGAATGAGGTTGGTGACATTGTACAGGAGACAGGGATCAAGACCATCCCCATGGAAAAGAAATACAAAAAAGCAAAATGGCTGTCTGGGGAGGCCTTACAATAAGCTGTGAAAAGAAGAGAGGTGAAAAGCAAAGGAGAAAAGGAAAGATATAAGCATCTGAATGCAGAGTTCCAAAGAATAGCAAGAAGAGATAAGAAAGCCATCTTCATCGATCAATGAAAAGAAATCGAGGAAAACAACAGAATGGGAAATACTATAGATCTGTTCAAGAAAATTAGAGATACCAAGGGAACATTTCATGCAAACATGGTCTTGATAAAGGACAGAAATGGTATGGACCTAACAGAAGCAGAAGATATTAAGAAGAGGTGGCAAGAATACACGGAAGAAATGTACAAAGAAGATCTTGACGACCCAGATAGTCATGATGATGTAATCACTAATCTAGAGCCAGACATCTTGGGAAGTGAAGTCAGGTGGGCCTTGGAAAGCATCACTACGAACAAAGCTAGTGGAGGTGATGGAATTCCAGTGGAGCTATTTCAAATCCTGAAAGATGATGCTGTGAAAGTGCTGCACTCAAAATGCCAGCAAATTTGGAAAACTCAGCAGTGGCCACAGGACTGGAAAAGGTCAGTTTTCATTCCAATTCCAAAGAAAGGCAATGCAAAAGAATGCTCAAACTACCACACAATTGCACTCATCTCACACGCTAGTAAAGTAATGGTCAAAATTCTTTAAGTCAGGCTTCAGCAATACATGAACTGTGAACTCCCTGATGTTCAAGCTGGTTTTAGAAAAGGCAGAGGAACCAGAGATCAAATTGCCAACATCCACTGGATCATGGAAAAAGCAAGAGAGTTCCAGAAAAACATCTATTTATGCTTTATTGACTATGCCAAAGCCTTTGACTGTGTGGATCACAATAAACTGGAAAATTCTGAAAGAGATGGGAATATCAGACCACCTAACCTGCCTCTTGAGAAATCTGTATGCAGGTCAGGAAGCAACAGTTAGAACTGGACATGGAACAACAGACTGGTTCCAAATAGGAAAAGGAGTGAGTCAAGGCTGTATATTGTCACCCTGCTTATTTAACTTCTATGCAGAGTACATCATGAGAAACGCTGGACTGGAAGAAACACAAGCTGGAATCAAGATTGCCGGGAGAAATATCAATAACCTCAGATATGCAGATGACACCACCTTTATGGCAGAAAGTGAAGAGGTTCTAAAAAGCCTCTTGATGAATGTGAAAGAGGAGAGTGAAAAGTTGGCTTAAAGCTCAACATTCAGAAAATGAAGATCCTGGCATCTGGTCCCATCACTTCATGGAAATAGATAGGGAAACAGTGGAAACTGTGTCAGAATTTATTTTTTGGGGCTCCAAAATCACTGCAGATGGTGACTGCAGCTATGAAATTCAAAGATGCTTACTCCTTGGAAGAAAAGTTATGACCAACCTAGGTAGCATATTCAAAAGCAGAGACATTACTTTGCCGACTACGGTCTGTCTAGTCAAGGCTATGGTTTTTCCTGTGGTCATGTATAGATGTGAGAGTTGGACTGTGAAGAAGGCTGAGTGCTGAATAATTGATGCTTTTGAACTGTGGTGTTGGAGAAGACTCTTGAGAGTCCTTGGACTGCAAGGAGATCCAGCCAGTCCATTCTGAAGGAGATCAGCCCTGGGATTTCTTTGGAAGGAATGATGCTAAAGCTGAAACTCCAGTACTTTGGCCACCTCGTGTGAAGAGTTGACTCATTGGAAAAGGCTCTGATGCTGGGAGGGATTGGGGGCAGGAGGAGAAGGGGACGACCGAGGATCATATGGCTGGATGGCATCACGGACTCGATGGATGTGAGTCTGAGTGAACTCCGGGAGATGGTGATGGACAGGGAGGCCTGGTGTGCTGCGATTCATAGGGTCGCAGCAAGTTGGGCACGACTGAGCAACTGAACCAAACTTTCACTTTCATCAAGAGGCTTTTCAGTTCCTCTTCACTTTCTGCCAGAAGCGTGGTGTCATCTGCATATCTGTTGTTACTGATATTTCTCCCAACAATCTTGATTCCAGCTTGTGTTTCTTCCAGTCCAGCGTTTCTCATGATGTAGTCTGTATAGAAGTTAAATAAGCAGGATGACAATACACAGCCTTGACTCACTCCTTTTCCTATTTGGAACCAGTCTGTTGTTCCATGTTCAGTTCTAACTGTTGCTTCCTGGCCTGCGTACAGATATCTCAAGAGGAAGGTTATGTGGTCTGATATTCCCATTTCTTTCAGAATTTTCCGCAGTTTATTGTGATCCACACAGTCAAAAGCTTTGGCGTAGTCAATAAAGCAGAATTAGATGTTTTTCTGGAACTCTCTTGCTTTTTCGATGATCCAGGAGATGTTACCAATTTGATCTCTGATTCCTCTGCCTTTTCTAAAACCAGCTTGAACATCAGGGAGTTCACAGTTCATGTATTGCCGAAGCCTGACTTAAAGAATTTTGACCATTACTTTACTAGCGTGAGATGAGTGCAATTGTGCAGTAGTTTGAGCATTCTTTTGCATTGCCTTCCTTTGGAATTGGAATGAAAACTGACCTTTTCCAGTCCTGTGGCCACTGCTGAGTTTTCCAAATTTGCTGGCATATTGAGTGAAGCACTTTCACAGCATCATCTTTCAGGATTTGGAATTCCATCACCTCCACTAGCTTTGTTCGTAGTGATGCTTTCTAAGGCCCACTTCACTTCACATTCCAGGATGTCTGTCTCTAGGTTAGTGATCACACCACCATGATTATCTGCATCGTGAAGATGATTTTTGTATAGTTCTTCTGTGTATTCTTGCCACCTCTTCTTAATATCTTCTGCTTCTGTTAGGTCCATACCATTTCTGTCCTTTATCGAGCCCATCTTTGCATGAAATGTTCCCTTGGTATCTCTAATTTTCTTGAACAGATCTCTAGTCTTTCCCATTCTGTTGTTGTCCTCAACTTCTTTGCATTGATCGCTGAAGAAGGCTTTCTTTTCTCTTCTTGCTATTTTTTGGAAGTTTGCATTCAGATGCTTATATCTTTCCTTTTCTCCTTTGCTTTTCTCCTCTCTTCTTTTCACAGCTATTTGTAAGGCCTCCCCAGACAGCCATTTTGCTTTTTTGCATTTCTTTTCCATGGGAATGGTCTTGATCCCTGTCTCCTGTACAATGTCACGAACCTCATTCCATAGCTCATCAGGTACTCTATCTATTGACTCAGATTATACAGGAGAAATTCAGATAATGATTTCACCCCCAAGTGAAACTTTACAAATTCATCAGGGACAAAGAATAGCTCAACTTTTACTTTTGCCTTACCCCACTGAGATTGGGCATACAGCTACTCCCAATGAAACACAAGACAAAGGTTTTGGGTCTAGTGACATTGTTTATTTCGGTAACAGAAATTACTCAGAAATCCCCTATGAAAACTATTCTCGTTAGCGGCAAGTCTATTGTAGGGTTATTAGACACATGGGCAGATGTTTCTTGTATTTAAGGAAAAGACTGGCCCTCCTCCTGACCCACTCTTACTACTGAAAATGAGTTGGTGGGATTATGAAAAGCCCCCACAGTAACTAAGAGTGCAAAATTATTGGATTGGCAATTTGAGGATTCCCGTGGAACTTGCCAACCATACGTAGTTCCTTCACTCCCCTTTACCCTGTTGGGGGGGACGTGCTGTCTCAAATGGGAGTGTTACTTTTTAGCCCTGATGACAAAGTGACCTCTGAAATGCTGCAAATGGGCTATGATCCATCAAAAAGATTAGGTAAACAATAAACAGGAATAATTGAGCTAATTTGTCCAACTCCTCGAAAGCTATGTACTGGATTGGGGTATCCAAATTTATAATGTAGGCCACTGTTTTTGCTGCCAACCCCATTACATGGAAATCTCAAGACCCAGTGTGGGTAGACCAGTGGCCTCTGCCTAAAGAAAAATTACTGGCAGCTAAAACGTTAATTTCTGAACAACTGGATTTGGGACATATTGAGCCATCCAATAGCCCCTGGAATACTCCTTTTTTTTGTTATTAAGAAAAAATCTGGTAAATGGAGTCTTTTACAGGATCTGCGAGTAATTAATGCCACCATGGAAGACATGGGGGCTTTACAACCTGGACTTCCTTCCCCAGTAGCCATTCCAGAGGGATATAATATAATTGTAATTGATTTACAAGATTGCTTTTTCACCATTCCTTTAAATGCTGAGGATAAAAAGCGATTTGCCTTTAGTCTGCCATCAGAAAATCTTAAACAACCTTATTTAAGATTTCAATGGAAAGTGTTACCTCAGGGAATGAAAAATAGCCCTACCTTATGTCAAAAATTTATCAATGCCACTTTGGAGGATATTAGGGCTAAATGCGAACAAGTATATATGATGCATTACATGGATGATATTTTAATAGCTCATCCAGATAGAGCTCATTTACAAACCGTTCTCCAGATTTAACTCAGGCATTGACAGCTAGAGGTTTAAAAATTGCCCCAGAGAAAATTCAAATCAATCCGCCCATAACCTGCTTAGGAAGGGTTATAAATTCAGAAACTGTGACTCATGCCCCGCTTCAGTTAAGAAAAGATCATCTATTCACTTTAAATGATTACTAAAAACTTTTAGGTGATATTAATTGGATTAGACCTTATTTGAAATTAACCACTGCTGAATTAAAGCCTCTTTTTAACATTTTGCTCTGGGATCCCAATCCAACTTCTAAAAGACAATTAACTGCTGAGGTTTGGGAAGCCCTAAGCAAAGTAGAAACAGCTTTATCTGATAGCTATGTAAAAAGAATTGATTTAACAACAAACTGGCAATTCCTTTGCCTAGCTACTCCAACTGCACCTACTTGAGTTTTATGGCAAAACGGCCCCCTAGAGTGGGTTCATCTTCCCGCCCAAGCTAAAAATGTAGTGGCTTTTTATCCAGGGTTAATAGCAACGTTGATATTAAAAGGGAGGAAACGGAGCAATGAATTGTTTGGGAAAGAGCCAGCAGAGATTGTAATTCCACATAACAAGGAACAGCTTGACACACTTCTAATGTTTGATGATGATTGGCAGATTGCTATAGAAAACTATTACGTTCAAATTTTGCATCATTTACCCTCACATGTTTTATTAAATTTCATATCTAGACACCCAGTAATTTTTCCTGCTAGATGTAAACAGTCCCTATTCCAGATGCTCAGACAGTTTTTACTGATGGGTCAGCAAACGGTAAAGCCTCCATAGTTACAAAAAATTATCAGACAGTTTTGGAAACACAAGAAATTTAAGCTCAAAGAGCTGAAATCACAGCTGTTATAGAGGCTTTTGTTATGTTCGCAGATGAGGAATTTAATCTCTACTCTGACTCAGTATGTGGTCAGACTGTTTCCACACATTGAGATGGCAGTTCTGCCAGAGAACAAAACTACTACATTTCACTTGTTAACAAAGTTACAGCAACAAATCTGGAAGAGAAATAAAATATTTTTTATCAGGCATATACAGGCTTATTCCAGATTGCCTGGCCCTTTAAATGCTCTAAATGATTTAGCAGATTCACTAATCAGGACTACAGTGGCTACTGTGATTGAAGAGGCATGAACCTCTCACTCACTTCATCATCAAAATGCCACTGCTTTAAGATATTAATTTCAAATTCCTCGAGAGTCTGCTCGAGAAATTGTTCGTTCCTGCTTACAATGCCCCACTACTCTTAATAGCCTGCCTATGGGAGTTAACCCTCGTGGTCTCAAACTGAATGCACTCTGGCAGATGGATGTGACTCACATCTCCTCATTCAGAAAATTAGCTTTTGTTTATGTGACTGTAGATACCTTTTCTCATGTTATTATTGCCACTGCTTGTACAGGGGAGGCAGTTAAAGATGTAATACAGCATCTCTTTACCTGTTTTTCATATTTGGGTTTGCCAAAGGCTTTAAAAACTGACAATGCCCCTGCTTATACCTGTAAGTCCTTTCAGGAATTTTGTACAAAGTTTCAAATTACACACAATACTGGCATCCCTTATAATCCACAGGGACAAGCCATTGTGGAAAGAGCTCACCAAACCTTAAAAACATAAATTCAAAAATTAAAGGAAGGGGAATTTAAGTATAGTTCCCCCCATCAGATCTTACAGCATGCTCTTTTCATAATAAATAATTAAAATACTGATTCATCTGGAACCACTGCAATGCTTCGTCATTGGTGCCCAGAGCAATTAAATGCAAAGCCATTAGTAAAATGGAGGGACCTCCTCTCTGGACAATGGAAAGGTCCTGACCCATTGTTAACCAGCGGCCGAGGATATGCTTGTATTTTTCCACAGGACGCAGATTCTCCAATTTGGGTTCCAGACAGATTGATTCACCATGTCTCAGCTCCCCGGATACTGGTTTTCCCTGCTGCCATGACCCCTAAAAAGGAAGAGGCCTCCTCTACCTCTGCTCCCTCTGCCAGCATGGGAAATGCCGCCGACCTCTGGACGACTGACATCGGAGATCCCGGATGAGCAAGGGATGGATCCGCCCACCAGACAGATGTCTCAACTTCACATACGGGATATTGCTCCCCCTGATCCCTCACCCCACAAAAAGATGCCAGGTCCTCCTACTCAGGTGACTCAGCAAACCCCCATACCCACTTGGGGTCAAATTAAAATGCTCTGTCACCAGGCACGGGGAATAGCTTCTTTACAGGGATCTTCAGCCTCTCCTGAGAAAATGTTTATTGCCATACTTGCTTTGCTTTCCTGCCAGGTAAGCTCCTCTCCCATTCCAACTAAATATTGGGCATATCTCCCAGGTCCTCCAACTTTCCAGGTTGTTACTTGGAATAATGAACCTATATGGGTTAACACAGACCAGCCTCAACTTTTGGGAGGACTTTATACTTCTTATACTAAAGATAAACACCCCATTAATTTTAATTATACCATTAGGAGGTTAACTGATGAACTCCCTGTTTGCTTTAATTTCCCTACCAGTAAAACAAAATTTTATCACCTCCACCAAGGAAGGCTGTGTTGGAGCTTCTAAAAAAGTAATTCTGACAGAATCTCCGACCCAAAAACCTGATTTTAAAGGGCCTTGGTCAATATTGACATTACAGGCTCATATGTCCGGGATCTGTGACCCCTTTAAATCCTTGTTCCTTGAGGCACCTTCAGAATACCCAAATTGTAGAAAAGTTACTCCTTCAAATGCCTTCTGGAGTGATATAGATGATCATTCAGGATTTCCAATTTGGAAATCTTGTACTTAAAATTCAAGAATTGATTATAGAATACAAGGAGGAGGGAATTATTCAGTTCAGGACTGAGCAACCCAAATCCATTTCATAGCCATAGTTCTGAGGATGAATATATCTCTGGAATTGAAAACTGGCAGGCCACTATAATTCCTTGGCAACTAGATGCCACTAGGTGGCATCATAATCAATTTGTTCCTCCTATATTGTCCTATACAACTAAAAACAGAACCTTTTGGCAGACAGAAGTATGGAGAGCCCTTGCTGCTACTGCCCCTAACACTTTGACACGCCCAAGTAATGACACGACTTATTCTGCTATAGCTGGTTTACCCTCTCCTTATGTTTTTCTCTTTGTTAAAAATTCTGGAAAATTTAATGTACAAATGAATTTCACGGGTGGACCCAATCCAGTGACTTGTGAACAATGTATGCTTTCATCTTGTTTAACCCCTCAGTACAATGTTTTTTCTTTTGTAGTGTTGAAACGTCCACCCTATCTTATGATACCTGTAACTGTAACTACTCATTGGTATGATAATTATGGTTGTGCTATGTTACAACAATTGCAGGATTTGATGTGACAATGGCGATTTGTGGGCTTGCTTATTTTAGGGATATCAGCTTTAATAGTCGTAATCACTTCTGTTACTGTGGCAGCAATATCATTGACTCAACAAGTGCATACTGCTCAATATGTTGATACTATGTCAAAAAATGCTTCTTTAACACTGGCAACACAAGAAGCTATAGATAGGAAGTTAGAGATGAGGGTAGATGCCTTAGAAGAGGCAATAATGCATATTGGGACTGAACTGCAAGCCCTAAAAGTAAAAATGGATCTGTCTTGTCACGCCGACTACCTGTGGATATATGTTACATCCTTGAAAGTAAATGAGACAGATTATGAATGGGAAAAAATTTAAAATCATATTTCAGGTGTTTGGAACAGCTCTGACATTGGTCTGGATTTAGGGAAACTTCACAATCAAATAACCATCATGGAACACTCCAGATTAGACTTTACTGCAGCAGGAGCAGCAAATGACTTTTTTCACACCTTCTCTAACTTCATTTCTGGAAAAAACTATTTACTATTTACTATTTTTAGCTATGCTGCTGTGGGTGTTCTGATTTTGCTTCTTATAATCATTCTTCCGTGAACTGTCAGGATCCTTTAGCAGAGCATTCAGAAGCTTGCGACTGAACTGCATCTGCCTGCTTTAAGAAATAAAAAAGGAGGAGATGCTGGGAGCCAGCAAGAGGAATCCTGCCCATGGCAAAGGTCATGAGGAAGGAGGCCTGACATAAGCAAAGGTAGGATCAGGCTTCAGGGGTCCCCCTGGACTTTCTTGAGTATCTACCTCCATAACCAGAGTCTGCCTACCTTACTGCATTATGCTTTCACCTACACTTCTGACATTATGGGGGGCTACCCCCACCACCTCTCTCTGAAAAGGAGCTAACTTAGAGTTCCAGTTAATAAATCTCATGGGTGTAACAAGAGTGTTTCAGTCCAAAAGCTCCTCTGATGACTCTCTAGCCTGCCTTACAGGTTTGTCTGGCCACATGTAATTGTTCACAGCCTCCCAACCATGAGAGGCACGAGATGCCATAAACTTTCTAAATACAGATTCTTTTGAGAAGTTAAAAAATAATTAGTATAGTATTAGCGAGTTAGCTAGAAATTATACTGGTGGAGGATTTCATTGTTGAGCTAATATTTGCTGCTAAGCCTCCATATCCATTGCCCCTTATACACACTAACTGATATAACTAGCATATAGGAGAAATAAGTATTAACCTTGATATTAATCACGTTAGACCTTAGGCTAAGTAAATTCTTTTCTTGATTATAGCTCACTGCACCGTTGCCCTGTAGGAATGCAACTTTATCTGGTGCCTTCAGAGAGTGGTGCCTGACTTAAGAAAAATCACCTTTGGAGAAAGTAAGTTTTCTGGTTGACTAATCATCATCAGAAAGGGTCATATAATGTTAGCAGGCCTCGTGGCCCAAAGATGATGTAAATCACCCGAGAACTTTTTATATCGGAAGGAATGCAGAATGAAAGTGTGGTTTCAATAAGGGTCAGGACTGCTGACCCCACGTGACTTTGTATTTTCCATTTATCTCTATGTATGACTTAAAGTATAAAAGCGGCCCTGGAAAATAAAGAAACGGACCAGTTACTGGTAAGGCTGGTTTCCCCGTGTCGTTCTTTCTCGCTCTCTTTTTCTGGCTGAATTCCCCTCTGGATTGTGGAGGCTTGCTGGGCCTACTAATTTTGCCTGCGTTTCTAAGATCTGAATGGGGAGGCACTTTGTGTCTCCGCTCCTCCGGGAGATTGGGAAGACGCCTGTGGCCTATGTAGGTGGTGGAAACCCCTTGTCTTGGGGTTTTATTGGTTTTCCAGGTAAACCAAGTTATTCAGCCTCTTTTCTCCACTAATTTTCCCACTACACTATTCTTTTCTAATCTCTCTCCATATTTTTAATTAAACAATTTTTCTCTAGATGCCGACTCCATCCCCATTTCAAATTACCCTGGATTCACCAGGGCTGGACCCCAGCAGTGAAGTCCCCTAACATACACGTCTCCACTCGAGAGGAACACCGAGTGTCCTGCCACAACTCAAGAAGAGCCCCGTTTTTCCCTCCTCATCTTGAGATGAGTGTCCATTTCCCTGCTTCATCGGGGAAGGAATCCCGGCATTCCTGTCGTACCTCAAGAGAAGATGGTCTCAACTTAAAACTCTAGAGGAACTCCAGGGGTCATGCCAAAATTCCAACAGACANAGTCCCCTAACATACGCGTCTCCACTCGAGAGGAACACCGAGTGTCCCGCCACAACTCAAGAAGAGCCCCGTTTTTCCCTCCTCATCTTGAGATGAGTGTCCATTTCCCTGCTTCATCGGGGAAGGAATCCCGGCATTCCTGTCGTACCTCAAGAGAAGATGGTCTCAACTTAAAACTCTAGAGGAACTCCAGGGGTCATGCCAAAATTCCAACAGACAACGATGTCCTAATCCACTCCAGATATATGTGATTCCCCTGCACTGACTCAACTGTAACCTCGAGATCAACTCAAAAAGATGATGGAATGTGTGACAGCCCTGTAGCACCTTAAGAGAAAGCCGCAGATCCTTATGTCAACTCAACAGGAAGCCTGACACTACTTTTACAGCTCGAGAGGAAAGCGGACTTGCATGTCTCCACATGAGACGACGCCTGACTCTCCTGTTGAAACTCCATAGGAACCCCAAGATCCATGTCACACTCGAGAGGAACCTTGAGGTTCTGGCCTCAACTCGAAATGAGGACCTAGGCCCTGCACCAACTGGAGAGAAATCTCGAGAAGCCCCTCGCAATTCGCATGGATACTTGACTTTCTGAGGCAACATGAGAGGGTCCTTGAGGTCCCTGTCATAAGTCGAGAGGAACACCAATGTTCCCTCTGCAACTCAAGAAAAACGAGATTCTGCCTTCAACACATGATGAGGCCCTTTTCCTCTGCTGGGTCTCGAGAGAAAACCCACCTTCCCTCTTGAGCCTCGCAAGGGTCCTTGACACCCTTTCTGCAACTCAAGAAGTTCCACGACATACCTGTCTCCACTCGAGAGCAATATAGAGTGCCACAAACAACTCAAGAAGAGCCCTGTTTTTCCCTCCTCATCTCGAGATGAGGTTCCATTTTCCTTTTCGTTGGGAAAGGAATCCCAGCATTCCCATCACATCTCAAGGGGACACGGTCTCAAGTGAAACTCGAGGGGAACTCCAGGGGTCGTGCCACAATTCAAAAAGACCTCGAAGTCCCAATCCACTCCAGATACACCTGATTCCCCTGCACTGACTCGACTGTCGCCCTGAGTATTGACTCCAAACACGATGGCAGGTGTGACAGCCCTGTGGCACCTCGAGAGAAAACCACAGATCCCTATGTCAACTCGACAGGTAGCCTGAAACTACTTTTACAGCTCGAGAGGAAAGCGGACTTGCGTGTCTCCACATGAGTCGATGCCTGACTCCCCTGTTGAAACTCCATAGGAACCCCGAGATCTATGTCACAACTGGAGAGGAACCCTGAGATCACAGCCTCAACTCGAGATGAGGACCTAGGCCCCTGCTCCGACTGGAGAGGAATCCTGCCATGCTCCTCACAACTTGCTTGGAGAATTGACTTTCCTGAGCCAACATGAGCGGGTCCCTGAAGTCCCCGTCATAACTCGAGACGAACCCCATGTTTCCTGTCACAACTCAAGAAAAACTAGGAGATTCTCCCCTCAATGAGAGATGAGGCCCTTTTCCACTGTGGCATCTGGAGAGAAATCCCACAATCCCTCTTGAGCCTTGAAATGGCCCTTGATACCATGGATGCAACTCAAGAAGTTCCCCAACATACCCGTCTCCACTCGAGAGGAACACCGAGGGTCCCGCCACAACTCAACAAGATCCCCGTTTTTCCCTCCTCATCTCGAGATGAGGGTCCATTTCCCTGCTTCGTCCGGAAACGAATCCTGGCATTCCTGTCGCACCTCAAGTGGAGACAGTCTCAACTTGAAACTCGAGAGGAACTCCAGGGGTTGTGCCACAATTCAAAGAGACCCCAATGCTCCAATCTACTCCAGATACACCTGACTCCCCTGCACTGACTCGACTGTCACCCCGAGTATTGACTCAAAACCAGATGGCAAGTGTGACATCCCTGAGGCACCTCGAGAGAAAGCCACAGATCCCTATGTCAACTTGACAGTAAGCCTGACACTACTTTGACAGCTTGAGAGGAAAGTGGGCTTGCATGTCTCCAGATGAGACGAGGACTGAATCCCCTGTTAAAACTCCATAGGAACGCCGAGATCCATATCAGCCCTCAATAGGAACCCTGAGGTTCTGGCCTCAACTCCAGATGAGGACCTATGCCCCAGCACTGATTGGAGAGGAAGCCTGAGAGGCCTCTCGCAACTCGCATAGAGACTTGACTTTCCTGAGACAACACGAGCTGCTGTGAGCCAGCTTGGGAAATCCCACCTATGACTAAGGTCATGAAGAAGAGGCCTGACAGGCAAAGGCGAGTCAGGACTCAAGGGACCCCCTGGACCTCCTCGAGCATGTACCCCAAAACCAGAATTTGCCTGCCCTGCTATTTTTCACCAACTCATCTGTTAGTAACAGTGGGCTGTCCCCGACCACCTTTTTTTGAAGAAAATTATCTTAGAACTCTAGTAATTAAGTCTCCTGGGCATAATTGGAGTGTTTCAATTCAAACCCCTCTGATAGCTTTCTAACTTGCCTGACAGGTTTATCTGGACTTTTACAACTACCCATGTGATTGTTACAGCCTCCTAAGCGCAAGAGACATATTCTAGGAATGTAGAATCTTTTGAGGAGTTAAAATTATTAGAACAGTATTGTTGAAGGATTTCATTGTTGAACCAATACTTGTTGCCAATTTTCATATCCTTTATTTATTGTGTACCCTGGATTACATTGATATAGTTGGTGTATAGAAAATAATTAGCAACATTAGCTCTTTGAGTTAAGCACTTTCTCTGTCGTAACCCGCTGCACCTTTGTTCTATAAGAATTTAACTTATTTTGTACTTTGAGGGTGATGCAAGTTAAAGAAAAAACACTTCAAGGGAAAATGAGTTTTTTGGTTGATTAACATTTATCAAGGAAAGGAGCCATAAAATGTAAACAGGTCTCCTGGCCAGAAGATAATTTAAATCACCTGAGACCATTTGTATACGGAAAGGTATACAGAAAGAAAGCCTGATATTGAAAAGGGTCAGGATTGCTGCCCCTGCATGACTCTGCATCTTCCATTATGTAAAACATAGGGTATATAAGCTCCTTTTGAAAATAAAGTTACGGGTCTTGCACAAGCTTGGCCTCCCCATGTCGTACTTTCTTTGTCTCTTTATCTCTTTTACAGGGTAATTCCCTGGAGCACAGGGGCCCTCTGAGTTCACTGTCCTGCCTGGGCTTCTAAGACTCACTCGAGAAGGTGCCCAAGGTGGGGGCACCTTCTGCTATTGAGAGGGTGCCTGTGGCCTCTGTGAACAGTGCAAGTCCCTTTTCTGGGGCTTTATTGGCTTTCTGCATAAACCAAGGAATATCAGCCTCTTTTATATCCTCTATTCTCTTAACTGAAAGTTCTTTCCTTATCTCTCTATATCTATCTCTCTCTCTCACCATGCCGTCCATGCTTTGGATACCTTGGATCCAACTGGGGCTGGTCCCCGGTAAGTAGCGCCTGGAACAGGCTATTTGAAGGTAGATCTCCCCCACTTCTCAATTTTGGGAGGGCTAGGATCCCACTCAGGGTGTCGCGGACCCCCCCTGCATAAGATAGGTAGGGTGAGTAGGAGTGGGAAGTGTTCAAAAGGGTTGAACCGAAACCTTCTTTAAACGGGTTGAAAAGAAACCTTCTTTCTAAGGTTTGAAAATAAACCCCTTTTACAAAGTTTGAAAACAAACCTTCTCTATCAGGGTTGAAAAGAAACCCCCCCTTTACAAAGGTTGAAATGAAACCTTCTTTACAAGACTTAAATCTCTGACATGGGTAACAGTGAATCAAAAGAATGACAACTTTTTATAGGAGTAATCTTGCAATTGTTAAATAAAAGAGGAATTAAATCTAAGAAAGCCAATATTCATTCTTTTTTTACATTTGTACAAGAGCAATGCCCTTGGTTTGCAGAAGAGGGCACTGTTAACTTAGATACTTGGGAAAAAGTAGGAAAACAGCTAAAAACTTATTATACTCAGCATGGTCCAGAAAAGGTGCCTACTGATGCCTTTTCCTTATGGAATATGATTAGAGATGCTTTGGACCCTGCTCCTGAATCTGTAAAGGTACATGTTAAAGAGGAAAGTGAAGAAAAAAAGGTACATGTAAAAGAGGAAGATGAGGAAAAGAGGAAATATCTACTTATCGGAAGCTAAATGAATGGCTAGCTGCTATTACTGCCTGCCCAGGAGCATGCAGAAGATAGGGATGAGAAGAAAGATCAGCTTTCTCCTCAGGATGAGGAAGATTTAGAGGGAACAGCAGCTTGATACCATTCTGACAAGGACTGCTCCCCTTTAGATAAAGATGCTCCCAGGAATTTAAGAGAAACGTCCCCAATCAGGTCATCCACTCCTAGGAACTTAAGGGAAACACCCCCAATTAGACCATCCATAAGATTTAAACATCAAACAGTTAAAAGATCTCCATAGTACAAAAAGAAAGACATGGGATGCTACGGTCCCCCCGCCGCCCTCTTCCCTATAGGGGTGAGGGGCCTCCACTATAAGTTCCCCAGAGAAGGGTTCTCTCTAGCCCCGAGGATGAATTTGATCCCCACCTTGAGGCTTGTTTTCCTGTAATATTTGACGGAAGCGGTGGGGGAAGAGTCCCCCACTAGGAACTCATTCCAATGAAAATAATTAAAGAACTCAAACAGGCTTGTGCTTTGTATGGGCCTACAGCCCCGTACACTGTATCACTGGTAGAGGCCTTAGCGGCCAGATGGATGTCACTCCATGACTGGAAGACAGTCGCTAAAGCTTGCCTGTCTGGAGGGCAATATATACTTTGGAGAGCTGAATATGATGACCTTGCCTGGAAACAGGCCGATACCAACCAAAAATACGGTCTAAGATATATTGTAAAAAGTATGTTGGTAGGGACTAATGAATTTGGAACACTTAGAGAACAGATGGGATTAGACAGAAGGACTCTAGACCAAGTAACCGCCTGTGCCCTAGGGGCTTGGCGATTGTTACCTCAAGGGAAAGAATCAACCTCTTCTTTTTCAAACATTAAACAAAAACCAGAAGAGCCACATGAGGACTTTATTTCACTACTTACAGAGGCAGTTCACAGAGTAATTTCCAATTTTGACGCAGCTGGAATACTGATAAAACAACTGGCATTTGAAAATACTAATTCTACCTGCCAGGCCATCCTATGTCCTATTAAAAAATCTGGGCAAATAGTAGATTATAATGTCCAGCCATAGGACCTTCAATGATGCAGGGCATTGTGATAGCTGCAGTTAGAAAGGGAAATTCTTATCAACAGGTGGTACAATCCTTTTTTACAAACAGGAATAACCCGTCAAAGAGTCATTCCAGTAGTCCAGGCCAGAATACTGGTTTATCCAAAGCCTGCTTCTCTTGCGGACTGGAGGGGCACATTATGCGTGCTTCTTATCTGCCAAATTGTGCCTCCCCGGCTGTGTCTGCTAATCTCCCTAGGTCTCCTTGCCCTCGTTGTCAGAAAGGATATCATTGGGTAAAGGACTGCAGGTCAAGATTCCACCAAAACGAAACCTTGCTAGTTCCTGACCAGCAGTCAGGAAACAGGTTGCAGGGCCAGCCCCAGGCCCCAAAAATGATTGGGGCAACGACACTGAACCCATTCGTATCCTTCATCCCATCGCAGAACTCATCAGGGCAACCCCAGGCAGGACTAGACCTTAGTTCCACCACCTCAACAATATTAACACCAGATAGCCCCACTATAATTGTCCCCATACAATTGCAAACAATTTCCTATTCCCGATGCTCAAATGGCCTTTACTGATGGGTCAGCTAATGGTAAAGCTTCTATAGTTACAAAAAATCAGCATAAGGTTCTGCAGACACAGGAAACTTCAGCTCAACAGCCGTGTCTGACTCTTTGTGATCCCATGAATTGCAGCACGCCAGGCCTCCCTGTCCATCACCAACTCCGAGTTCACTCAGACTCACGTCCATCGAGTCAGTGATGCCATTCGGCCATCTCATCCTTGGTCGTCGGCTTCTCCTCTTGCCCCTAATCCCTCCCATCATCAAAGTCTTTCCAGTGAGTCAACTCTTCCAATGAGGTGGCCAAAGTACTGGAGTTTCAGCTTTAGCATCATTCCTTCCAAAGAAATCCCAGGGTTGATCTCCTTCAGAATGGACTGGTTGGATCTCCTTGCAGTCCAAGGGACTCTCAAGAGTCTTCTCCAACACTGCATTTCCAAAGCATTAATTCTTCGGTGCTCAGCCTTCTTCTCAGTCCAAATCTCATAGCCATACATGACTACTGGAAAAACCATAGCCTTGACTAGACAGACCTCAGTCGGCAAAGTAATATCTCTGCTTTTGAATATGCTATCTAGGTTGGTCATAACTTTTCTTCCAAGGAGTAAGCGTCTTTCAATTTCATGGCTTCAGTCACCATCTGCAGTGATTTTGGGGCCCAGAAAAATAAAGTCTGACACAGTTTCCGCTGTTTCCCCATCTATTTCCCATGAAGTGATGGGACTGGATGCCATGATCTTAGTTTTCTGAATGTTGAGCTTTAAGCCATTTTTTTCATTCTCCTCTTTCACTTTCATCAAGAGGCTTTTTAGTTCCTCTTCACTTTCTGCCATAAGGGTGGTGTCATCTGCATATCTGAGGTTATTGATATTTCTCCTGGCAATCTTGATTCCAGCTTGTNGCTTGTGTTTCTTCCAGTTCAGCGTTTCTCATGATGTACTCTGCATAGAAGTTAAATAAGCAGGGTGACAATATACAGCCTTGACATACTCCTTTTCCTATTTGGAACCAGTCTGTTGTTCCATGTCCAGTTCTAACTGTTGCTTCCTGGCCTGCATACAGATTTCTCAAGAGGCAGGTCAGGTGGTCTGGTATTCCCATCTCTTTCAGAATTTTCCACAGTTGATTGTAATCCACACAGTCAAAGGTTTTGGCATAGTCAATAAAGCAGAAATAGATGTTTTTCTGGAACTCTCTTGCTTTTTCCAAGATCCAGCGGATGTTGGCAATTTGATTTCTGGTTCCTCTGCCTTTTCTAAAACCAGATGAACATCAGGAAGTTCACGGTTCACGTATTTGCTGAAGCCTGGCTTGGAGAATTTTGGGCATTACTTTGCTAGAACAAATAATTTCACAATTGTATGGAAACACAAAAAACCTCGAATAGCGAAAGCAACCTTGAGAAAGAAGAATGGATCTGAAGGAATCAACCTACCTGACTTCAGGCTCTACTGCAAAGCCACAGTCATCAAGACAGTATGGTACTGGCACAAAGACAGAAATATAGATCAATGGAACAAAATAGAAAGCCCAGAGATAAATCCACACACATATGGACACCTTATCTTTGACAAAGGAGGCAAGAATATACAATGGATTAAAGACAGTCTCTTTAACAAGTGGTGCTGGGAAAATTGGTCAACAACTTGTAAAAGAATGAAACTAGAACACTTTCTAATACCGCACACAAAAATAAACTCAAAATGGATTAAAGATCTAAACATAAGACCAGAAACTATAAAACTCCTAGAGGAGAACATAGGCAAAACACTCTCCGACATAAATCACAGCAGGATCCTCTATGATCCACCTCCCAGAATATTGGAAATAAAAGCAAAAATAAACAAATGGGACCTAATTAAAATTAAAAGCTTCTGCACAACAAAGGAAACTATAAGCAAGGTGAAAAGACAGCTTTCGGAATGGGAGAAAATAATAGCAAACAAAGCAACTGACAAACAACTAATTTCAAAAATATACAAACAGCTCATGCAGCTCAATTCCAGAAAAATAAACGACCCAATCAAAAAATGGGCCAAAGAACTAAATAGACATTTCTCCAAAGAAGACATACAGATGGCTAAAAAACACATGAAAAGAAGCTCAACATCACTCATTATCAGAGAAATGCAAATCAAGACCACAATGAGGTACCATTTCACACCAGTCAGAATGGCTGCAATCCAAAAGTCTACAAGCAATAAATGCTGGAGAGGGTGTGGAGAAAAGGGAACCCTGTTACACTGTTGGTGGGAATGCAAACTAGTACAGCTACTATGGAAAACAGTGTGGAGATTCCTTTAAAAACTGGAAATAGAACTACCTTATGACCCAGCAATCACACTTCTGGGCATGCACACCAAGGAAACCAGGATGGAAAGAGACACGTGTACCCAAATGTTCATTGCAGCACTGTTTATAATAGCCAGGACATGGAATCAACCTAGATGTCCATCAGCAGATGAATGGATAAGAAAGCTGTGGTATATATACACAATGGAGTATTACTCAGCCATCAAAAAGAATACATTTGAATCAGTTCTAATGAGGTGGATGAAACTGGAGCCAATTATACAGAGTGAAGTAAGCCAGAAAGGAAGAAAAAAAAAACCACCAATACAGTATACTAACACATACACATGGAATTGAGGAAAATGGTAATGATAACCCTGTATGCGAGACAACAAAAGAGACACAGATGTACAGAACAGACTTTTTGACTCTGTGGGAGACGGAGAGGGCAGGATGATTTGGGAGAATGGCATTGAAACATGTATAATATCATATAAGAAATGAATAGCCAGTCTAGGTTCGATGCAGGATACAGGATGCTTGGTGCTGGTACACTGGGATAACCCAGAGGGATGGTATGGGGAGGGAGGTGGGAGGGGGGTTTAGGAGTGGGAACTTATGTTCACCCATGGCGGATTCATGTTGACGTATGGCAAAACCAATACAGTATTGTAAAGTAAAAAAAATAAAATTAGAAAAAAAATAAAAGATCCACAACTTCAAAAAAAAAAAAAAAAAAAAGGGAGCGGAATTTAAGTATAGTTTCCCCCATCAGATTTTATAACATGTTCTCTTGGTAACAAATAACCTGAATGCTGATTTGTCCAGAACCACTGCAATGCTTCATCACTGGTGTCCAGAACAACAAAATGTAAAGCCATTGGTAAAGTGGAAGGACCTACTCTCTGGACGATGAAAAGATCCTGATCCATTGTTAACTAGTGGCCGAGGATATGCTTCTATTTTTCCACAGGACGCAGATTTACTGATTTGGATCCCAGACAGACTGATTCGTCATGCCGCAGCTCCCCAGACACCTGGTTCCTCCACTGTCGCGACCCCAAAAAAGGAATGGGCCTCCTCTACCTCCACTCCCTCCACCAGTATGAGAAATGCCATTGGCCTCAGGACGACTGACATCAGAGATCCCGGATAAGCAG
The DNA here is from genome assembly GCA_006410555.1 of Capra ibex. Taxonomy (NCBI): domain Eukaryota; kingdom Metazoa; phylum Chordata; class Mammalia; order Artiodactyla; family Bovidae; genus Capra; species Capra ibex. The sequence goes on from SJYO01055283.1 coordinate 40,304, forward strand.
GGAGAGGACCCGCCCACCAGACAGATGTCACAACTCCATATATGAGATATTGCTCCCCCTAATCCTTTACCCCGCAGGAAGGTGCCAGGAAGTCCTACTCAGGCAACTCAGCAAGCCTCCATACCCACCTGGGGACAGATTAAACACTCTGTCACCAGGCACAGGGGATAGCTTCTTTACAGGGATCTTCAACCTCCCCTGAGAAAGTGTTTATTGCTATGCTTGCCCTACTATCTTGCCAGGTAGGCTTCTTGTCCCCCACTCCAGAAAATTATTCCCTGGTCCTCCAACTTTTCAAGTAGTCACGTGGAGTCGTGACCTTATAAGGGTTAATACAGACCAACCTCGCCTTCTGGGAGGATCTTCTACTTCCTATGTAAAAGACCAATACCCTATTAATTTCAATTATACCTTTAGGGGACTAACAGATGATCTTCCTGTTTGTTTTAATTTTCCCTCTGGTCATACAGGAAACTTTATTACTCCCATCAAAAAAGGATGTTTTGGAGACTCTAAAAAAGCAGTTCTGACAGACTCCCCAACCTCAAAATTTGCATTTAAAGGGGATCAGTCAGTTTGGATATTACAAGCTCATATGCCTGGGGTCCTTGACCCCTATAAATCCTTGTTTCTCAAAGCTCCACCAGAATATCCAAATAGTGACAATGTTGCTCCCTCAGATGTCATATGGAAAACTATAGATGCTTGTTTAGGGTATCTGATTTGGAAATCTTGTACTTATAATTCAGGAACTGATTACAGAATACTGGGAGGAGGAAACTACAATTCAGGACTGGAGCAACCCAAATCCAAGTCTGGACCCACTGTCCAATGGTGATTTTATCGATAGATTGGGCAATTTGGAAAAAATATTCAGTTCCTTGGCCATTAGCCACCACTAGATGGGTGGCTCAGATGGTAAAAGCATCTGCTTACAATGCGGGAGACCTGGGTTCGAACCCTGGGTTGGGAAGATCTACTGGAGAAGGAAATGGCAACCCACTCCAGTATTCTTGCCTGGAAAATCCCATGGACAGAGGAGCCTGGCAGGCTACAGTACACAGGGTCGCAAAGAGTTGGACACGACTAAGCGACTTCACTTCAGATGGCATCATAGTCAATTTGTTCCCCCTATGCTGTCTTATATGGCTAGGGGTAAAACCTTTTGGCAGCCAGAAATTTGGAGAGCCCTTGCCGCTACTGCCCCTATTATTTTAACCTGGCCAGAAAATAATTCTATTCACTCTATTTTAGCTTGTCTACCCTCTCCTTATGTTTTTCTTTTCACTAATGACTCCGGAAGACTTAATATACAGATGAATTATTCAGGTGGATCTAATGTAGTGTCTTGTGAACAATGTATGCTCTCATCTTGTTTGACCCCTCAATATAATGTTTGTTCTTTGTGGTGTTGCAACGTCCACTCTATATTATGGTGCCTGTGACTGTAACCACTTATTGGTATGATAATTATGGCCTTGCTGTGCTGCAACAACTACAAGATTTAATGTGATCATGACGGTTTTGGGGCTTATTTATTTTGGGAATATCATCTTTAATAACTGCAATGACTTCTGTTAGTGTGGCAGCAATATCATTGACTCAACCAGTGCATACTGCCCAATGTGTTGATACTATGTCTAACAATGTTTCTTTAACGTTGGCAACACAGGAATTTATAGACAGGAAACTAGAAATGAGGGTCAGTTCAGTTCAGTTCAGCCACTCAATCGTATCTGACTCTTTACGACCCCATGAATCACAGCACGCCAGGCCTCCCTGTCCATCACCATCTCCCGGAGTTCACTCAGACTCAAGTCCAGCGAGTCCGTGATGCCATCCAGCCATCTCATCCTAGGTCGTCTCCTTCTCCTCCTGCCCCTAATCCCTCCCAGCATCAGAGTTTTTTCCAATGAGTCAACTCTTCTCATGGGGTGGCTATAGTACTGGAGTTTCAGCTTTAGCATCATTCCTTCCAAAGAAATCCCAGGGTTGATCTCCTTCAGAATGGACTGGTTGGATCTCCTTGCAGTCCAAGGGACTCTCAAGAGTCTTCTCCAACACCACAGTTCAAAAGCATCAATTTTTCAGTGCTCAGCCTTCTTCACAGTCCAACTCTCACATCCATACATGACCACAGGAAAAACCATAGCCTTGACTAGATGGACCTTAGTCGGCAAAGTAATGTCTCTGCTTTTGAATATACTATCTAGGTTATACTAGGATTAAATATGAACAGGTATATATAATTCACTATATGTATGATATTTTAATAGCTCATCCTGATAGAGTTCATTTGCAAACTGTCCTCCAAGATTTGACCCAGGCATTGACAGATAGAGGTCTAAAAATTGCCCCAGAAAAAAATTCAAATCAATCCGCCCATAACCTACTTAGGAAGAGTCATAAATTCAGAAACAGTGACTCATGCCCCGCTGCAATTGAGAAAAGACCATCTTATTTCTTTAAATGATTATTAAAAACTCTTAGGTGATATTAATTGGATTAGACCCTATTTAAACTTAACCACTGCCGAATTTAAACCTCTTTTTAACATTTTACGCAGGGATCCCAATCCAACTTCTAGAAGACAATTAACTGCTGAGGCTCAGGAAGGTGTAGGCAAAGTAGAAACAGCCTTATCTAATAGTTATGTAAAAAGAATTGATTTAACGGTAACTTGGCAGTTCCTTTGTCTAGTTACTCCAACAGCACCTACGGAAGTTCTGTGGCAAGCGGCCCCCTAGAATGGATTCATCATCCCGCCCAAGCTAAAAAAGTCGTGGCTTCTTATCCCAGTTTAATTGCCACATTAATACTAAAGGGAAGGAAATGGAGCATTGAATTGTTCGGTAAAGAGACATCAGAGATTGTAATTCCATATAACAAGGAACAGCTTGATGCTCTTCTAATATTTGATGATGATTGGCAGATTGCTATAGGAAACTGTTGTGGCCAAATTCTACATCATTTACCCTCTCACGTTCTGTTAAAATTTATATCTAAGCATCCAGTTATTTTTCCTGTTAGATGCAAACAGTCTCCTATTCCAGATGCTCAGATAGTCTTTACTGATGGGTCAGCAAATGGCAAAGCCTCCATAGTTACAAAAAATTATCAGAAAGTTTTGGAGACGCAGGAAACTTCAGCCCAAAGAGCTGAAATCACAGCTGTTATAGAGGTTTTTGTTGTTTGCAGAGGAGGAGTTTAACCTTTACTCTGACTCTCAGTAGAGTCAGGCTGTTTCCACACGAGAGTGCAGTTCTGCCCGGAAACAAAACTGCTATCTTTCATTTGTTAACTAGATTACAGCAGCAAATTTGGAAAAGAAATCAAGCGTTCTTTATTGGCCATATTCGAGCTCATTCTGGACTACCTGGACTTTTAAATGCTCTCAATGATTTAGCAGATTCACTAACCAGGACTACAGTGGCTTCCGTTTTTGAAGAAGCCCAAGCTTCTCACTCACTTCATCATCAGAATGCCACTGCCTTAAGATACCAGTTTCAAATTCCTCGAGAATCTGCCTGAGAGAGATTGTTTATTCTTGTTTACACTTCCCTACTACGATGAATAGCCTGCCTATGGGAGTTAACCCTCATGGTCTCAAATATAATGCATGCTGGCAAATGGATGTAACTCATGTCTCTTCATTTGGAAAATTGTCTTTTGTTCATGTAACTGTGGTTACCTTTTCTCATGTTATTATTGCAACTGTTTGTACAGGGGAAGCAGCTAAATATGTAATACAACATCTCTCAATTTGTTTTTCATATCTGGGCTTGCCAAAAGCTTTAAAAACTAATAATGCCCCTGCTTACACTTCTAAATCTTTTCAGCAACTTTGTACAAAGTTTCAAATTAAACATAACACTGGCATCCCTTATAATCCACAGGGACAAGCCATTGTGGAAAGAGCACATCAAACACTAAAAATCCATATTCAAAAACTAAAAGAAGGAGAATTTAAATGTAGTTCCCCCATCAGATTTTACAACATGCTGTCTTTGTAATAAATAACTTAAATGCTGATTCATCCAGAAACACTGCAATGCTTCGTCATTGGTGCCCAGAGCAATCAAATGCAAAAGCATTAGTAAAATGGAGGGACCTCCTCTCCGGACAATGGAAAGGTCCTGACCCATTGTTAACCAGCAGTCGAGGATATGCTTGTATTTTTCCACAGGATGCAGACTCTCCAATTTGGGTTCCAGACAGACTGATTTGCCATGTCTTAGCTCCCCGGATTATGGATTCCCCTGCCAGCATGATCTCTAAAAAGGAAGAAGCCTCCTCTACCCCCGCTCCCTCTGCCAGCACGGGAAGCACCGCTGACCCCAGGACAGCTGACATTGGAGATCCAGGAAGAGCAAGGAACGGAGCCACCCGCCAGACAGATGTCACAACTTCATATACGGGATATTGCTCCCCCTGACCCCTCACCCCTCAAAAGGATGCCAGGTCGTCCTACCCAGGTGACCCAGAAAGCCCCCATACCCACTTGGGGACAAATTAAAACAGTCTGTCACCAGGCACAGGGAATTGCTTCCTTGCAGGGATCTCCAGTCTCTCCTGAAAAGGTATTTATTGCCATGCTTGCTTTGCTCTCTTGCTAGGTAAGTGTCTCTCCCATTCCAACAAAATATTGGGCGTTTCTCCTGGATCCTCCAACGTTCCAAATTGTTACGTGGAACAGTGACCCCATACGGGTTAAAACAGACCAACCTCGCCTTTTGGGAGGATCTTATACTGCCTATGTAAAAGACCAATACCCTATTAATTTCAATTATACCTTTAGGGGACTAGCAGATGATTTTCCTGTTGGCTTTAAATTTTCTTCTGGTCATACAGGAAACTTTGTTACCAAGAAAGGATGTGTTGGACCCTCTAAAAAAGCAGTTATGTCAATCTACCAACCTCTAAATTTGCATCTAAAGCTCATATGCCTGGGGTCCTTGGCCCCTATAAGTCCTTGTTTCTCAAAGCTCCACTGGAATATCCAAATTGTGATGAGGTTGCTCCCTCAGATGTCATATGGAAAACTATAGATGATCGTTTAGGATATGCGACTTGGAAATCTTGTACTTATAATTTGAGAACTGATTACAGAATACCGGGAGGAGGAAATTATACAATTCAGGACTGGAGAAACCAAAATCCAAGTGAGGACCCAGTGTCCAATGATGACTTTATCAATAGATTGGACAATTGGAAAGAATATTCAGTTCCTTGGCCATTAGCCACCACTAGATGGCATCATAATCAATTTGCTCCCCCTATGCTGTCTTGTACAGCTAAGGGTAAAACCTTTTGGCAGCCAGAAATTTGGAGAGCCCTTGCTGCTACTGCCTCTGTTATTTTAACCCGATTGGAAAATAACTCTATTTACTCTATTTTGGTTTGTCTACCCTCTCCTTATGTTTTTCTTTTCAATAATGGTGTGATCACTCATCTAGAGCCAGAAATCCTGGAATGTGAAGTCAAGTGGGCCTTAGAAAACATCACTATGAACAAAGCTAGTTGAGGTGATGGAATTCCAGTAGAGCTATTTCAAATCCTGAAAGATGATGCTGGGAAAGTGCTGCACTCAATATGCCAGCAAATTTGGGAAACTCAGCAGTGGCCACAGAACTGGAAAAGATCAGTTTTCCTTCCAATCCCAAAGAAAGGCAATTCCAAAGAATGCTCAAACTACCGCACAATTGCGCTCATTTCACACGTTAGTAAAATAATGCTCAAAATTCTCCAAGCCAGGCTTCAGCAATACGTGAAACGTGAAATCCCTGATGTTCAAGCTGGTTTTAGAAAAGGCAGAGGAACCAGAGATCAAATTGCCAACATCCGCTGGATCATGGAAAAAGCAAGGGAGTTCCAGAAAAACATCTATTTCTGCTTTATTGACTATGCCAAAGCCTTTGACTGTGTGGATCACAAGAAACTGTGGAAAATTCTGAAAGAGATGGGAATACCAGACCACCTAACCTGCCTCTTGAGAAATCTGTATGCAAAAGGCCAGGAAGCAACAGTTAGAACTGGACATGGAACAACAGACTTGTTCCAAATAGGAAAAGAAATATGTCAAGGCTGTATATTGTCACCCTGCTTATTTAACTTCTATGCAGACAGAGTATATCATGAGAAACGCTGGACTGGAAGTAACACAAGCTGGAATCAAGATTGCCGGGAGAAATATCAATAACCTCAGATATGCAGATGACACCACCCTTATGGCAGAAAGTGAAGTGGAACTAAAAAGCCTCTTGATCAAAGGGAAAGAGGAGAGTGAAAAAGTTGGCTTAAAGCTCAACATTCAGAAAATGAAGATCACAGCATCTGGTCCCATTACTCCATGGGAAATAGATGGAGAAACAGTGGAAACAGTGTCAGAATTTATTTTTTTGGGCTCCAAAATCACTGCAGATGGTGACTGCAGTCATGAAATTAAAAGACGCTTACTCCTTGGAAGAAAAGTTATGACCAACCTAGATAGCATGTTCAAAAGCAGAGACATTACTTTGCCGACTAAGGTCTGTCTAGTCAAGGCTATGGTTTTTCCAGTGGTCATGTATGGATGTGAGAGTTGGACTGTGAGGAAGGCTGAACACTGAAGAATTGATGCTTTTGAACTGTGGTGTTGGAGAAGACTCTTGAGAGTCCCTTGGACTGCAAGGAGATCCAACCAGTCCATTCTGAAGGAGATCAACCCTGGGATTTCTTTTGAAGGAATGATGCTAAAGCTGAAACTCCAGTACTTTGGCCACCTCATGCGAAGAGTTGACTCATTGGAAAAGACTGTGATGCTGGGAGGGATTGGGGGCAGGAGGAGAAGGGGACGACCAAGGATGAGATGGCTGGATGGCATCACTGACTCTATGGATGCAACTCTGAGTGAACTCCGGGAGATGGTGATGGACAGGGAGTCCTGGCTTGCTGAGATTCATGGGGTCAGAAAGAGTCGGACACGACTGAGCGACTCAACTGAAGTGAATGACTCTGGAAGACTTAATATACGATTGAATTATTCAGGTTGACCTAATGTAGTGTCCTGTGAACAATGTATGCTTTCTTCTTGCTTACCTCCTCAATATAATGTCTGTTCTTTTGTGGTATTAAAACATCCACCCTATCTTATGGTGCCTGTAACTGTAACCACTTATTGGTATGATAACCATGCCCCTGCTGTGCCGCAACAACTACAAGATTTAATGTGATCACGACAGTTTGTGGGCTTACTTTTTTTCGGAATATCGGCTTTAATAACTGCAATTACTTCTGTTACTCTAGCAGCAATATCACTGACTCAACAAGTGCATACAGCCCAATATGTTGATACTATGTCTAAAAATGTTTCTTTACCGCTGGAAACACAGGAAGTTATAGATAGGAAACTAGAAATGAAGGTAGATGCCCTAGAAGAAGCAATAATGCATATTGGGACTGAATTACAGAGCCTAAAATAAAAATGGCTCTGTCTTGTCATGCTGAATACAAGTGGATATGTGTTACGCCCCTGAAAGTAAATGAGACAGATTATGAAAGGGAAAGAATTAAAAATCATATTTTAGGTGTTTGGAATAGCTCAGATATTAGTTTAGACTTAGGGAAACTTCATAATCAAGATACCGACCATGGAACACTCCCAGTTAGATTTTACCGCTGCAGGAGAAGCCAATGACTTTTTCCATACATTCTCTAATTTCATTTCTGGAAAGACTGTTCTGTCTACTTTTTTTTAGTTACGTTGCTGTAGGTGCTCTAATCTTGCTCCTCATAACCATTCTTCCTTGTATTGTCAGGATTCTTCGGCAGAGCATTCAGAAGCTCAGGACTGAGCTGCATCTGGCTGTTTTAAGAAATAAAAAGGGGGAGATGCTGGGAGCCAGTACGAGGAGTCCCACCCATTGCAAAGGTCATGAGGTTAAGAGGTCCGACAGGCAAAGGCAAGTCGGGCCTTAAGGGAGCCTCACTGAATTTTCTTGAACATCTACCCCCAAAACCAGAGTCTGCCTGCCGTACTGCGTTATGCTTTTCGCTTACGCTTCTGACATTAACAGGGGCTGTCCCCCACCACCTTCCTCTGAAAAGGAATTAATGTAGAGCTCCAGGTAATATGTCTCCTGGGTGTAAAAAAGAATGTCTCGGCTTAAACGCCTCTGATAGCTTTCTAACTTACCTGACTGGTCTGTCCGGATTTTTACAACTATGCATGTGAATTGTTTACGGCCCCCAATAGCGATAGGCATGAAGTTTAAAGCATCTTAAAGATATAAAGCCTTTCTAAAAAGCTAAAAATAATATTGATGATGGGTTTCACTGTTGAGTCAATGACTGCTGCCAGGCCTTCTTATTCTTTATCTTTTAGGCACCTGGAGGATATTAATTAATGTAGTTGGGATATAGAAAAAGGAATATAGTAGTTTTGATGTTAGAAACATTAGACTTTTGAGTTAGTGAACTTTCTCTTTGTTATAAATCACTGTACTCCTCTTTCCTTGTTGTAAATTGTTGTGTCCTTGCTATGTAAGAATGTAACCTTAGTTAGTGCTTTCTGAGAGTGGCACCAGACTTTAGGAAGAACAACACTTTTAAGACAAATAAGTTTTCTGGTTGATGGACCCTTATCAGAAAAGGGCCATAAATGCTAATAGGCCTCCTGGCCAGAAGATGATGTAAATCACCTAAGACTTGTGTATACAGCTAGCTATGCAGAGAAAAAGCCTGGTCTCGATAAGAGTCAGGGCTGCTGACCCTGCATAACTTGGTATTATCCATTGGTCTCTATGTACAACCAAAAGTATAAAAAGCTTTCCCGGACAATAAAGGATGGACCAGTTTCTCAGACCAGCTTCTCGAATGGGTTTCTTGGAAATCTGGCTCCACCTGTGTCAACTCTCTCTCTCTTTCTCCCTCTCTCTCTCCCTCTCCTTTTCAGGCTGATCCCTTGGAACGCGGAGGCCCACTGAGTCTCCTTATTTGCCCTGGCTTCTAAGACCTGGGCGAAAGGGAGCCCAAGGTGGGGCACCCTCCACTATTCAATCGGGCACCGGTGGTCTAATGTAGACAGTGCAAATTTCTTTTCTTGGAACTTTATTGGTTTTCCACGTAAACCAAGTTATTCAGTCTCTTTTCTCCACTAATTTTCCTACTACATTATTCTTTCCTAATCTCTTTTTATATTTCTAAATAAATAAGTTTTTTCCCACCAACTTGGTCTCCCCTTCGAATTCCCTGGATCCACCGGGGCAGGAACCTGGCACCTGACAATACTTTGACAGCTCAAGAGGAAAGCGGACTTGCATGTCTCCACATGAGACGAGGCTTGACTCCCCTGTCGAAACTCCATAGGAACCCTGAGATCCATGTCAGCACTGGAGAGGAACCCTGAGGTTCCGGCCTCAACTGCAGATGAGGACCACAGCCCAGGCAGAGACTGGAGAGGAATCCCGAGAGGCTCCTAGCAACTCGCATGAAGACTGGACTTGCCTGAGGCAACACGAGCTGATCCCTGAGGTTCCCGTCGTAACTCGGGAGGAAGCCCAATTTTCCTGCTGTGACTGGAGAAAAACCAGGAGATTCTCCCCCTAATGGGATATGCAGCCCTTTTCTGCTGCGGCCTTTCCAGAGAAATCCCACCTTCCCTAGTGAGCCTCGAAGGGGTCCTGGCTTCCTTGATATACCCGTCTCCACTTGAGAGGAACACCGAGGGTCCTGCCACAACTCAAGAAGAGCCCCATTTTTCCCTCCTCATCTCGAAATGAGGGTCCTTTTCCCTGCTTCTTTGGGAAAGCAATCCCGATGTTCCTGTCGCACCTCAAGAGGAAGCGGTCTCCACTTGAAACTTGAGACGAACTCCAGGGTGCCAGGGGTCAGCCCCAGTGGATCCAGGGTAATTCGAAGTGGGGATGGTGTGGTGAGAGAGTTATATAGATTTAGAGATATAAAGAGAGATTAGGAAAGAATAGTGTAGTGCAAAATTTAGAGGAGGAAAGAGGCTGTATTCCTTGATTTACATAGAAAGCCACTAAAGCCCCGAGACAAGGGACTTGAACCATCTATGTAGGGCCACAGGCGCCTCCTTGAATAGCGGAGGGTGCCCCCCCTTGGGCTCCCTCTCACGTGGGCCATAGAAGCCCCAGCAGATAAGTAGAGATGGCTAGCCTCTATGTCCCAGATGGGAATCAGCCAGAAAATAGAGTAAGAAAGAAAAGAAGACATGGGGGAACCAGTCTTTCCAGGAACTGGCCCATCCTTTATTGTCCAGAAAAACTTTTATACTTTTAGTTGTACATAGAGATAAATGTAAAAAGCAAAGTCATGCAGGGTCAGCAGCTCTGGCCCAGGCTTTCATTTTGCATACCCATCTGTATACACAGATCTTAGGTTATTTTCATCATCTTCTGGCCAGGAGGCCTATTAGCATTTATGGCCCTTTTCTGATAAGGGTAAGTCAACCAGAAAACTTATTTGCCCTAAAAGTGTTGTTTTTACTAAAGTCTGGTGCTGCCTTCAGAAAGCACTAATTAAAGTTACATTCTTACACAGCAAGGACACAACAATTTATAACAAGGAAAGAGGAGTACAGTGATTTATAACAAAGAAAAAGTTCATTAACTCAAAAGTCTAGTTTTGCTAACATCAAAACTACTATATTATTTTTTCTATATCCCAATTACATGGATTAATATCCTCCAGGTGCCTAAAAGATAAAGAATATGATGACCTGGAAGCAGTCATTGACTCAACAATGAAAACCCATCACCAATATAATTCTTTTGGAAAGGCTCTATATCTTTAAGATGTTTTAAGCTGTGTGCCTCTCACAGTTGAAGGGCTGTAAACAATCACATTTTGTTAAAGTCTCTAACTGTCAGGCAAGTTAGAGAGCCATGAGAGGGGTTTGAGCTGAGACACTCCTTTTATATGCAGGAGACTGTTTACTGGCACTCTAAGTTAAGTCTTTCCAGAGAAAGGTAGTCGGGGATAGCACCCTGTTATGTCAGAAGAGTGGAAAGCACAGTACAATGAAGTAGGCAGACTCTGGTTTTGAGGGTAGCTGCTCAGGAAAATCCAGGGGGTACACCTGAGGCCTGATCTCAGCCTTTGATTTTTCCAGGACCCCTTCCTCAAGACCTTGGCCATGTGTGGGATTCTCCATGCTGGCTCCCAGCATCTCCCCCTTTTTTATTTCTTAAAACAGCCATATGTAGTTCAGTTGTGAGGTTCTGAATATTCTGTTGAAGAATCCTGACAATATAAGGAGGAATGATTATAAGGAGCAAGATTAGGGCACCCACAGCAGTACAGCTAAGAATAGTAGACAGAATATTTTTCCCAGAAATGAAATTAGAGAATGCATGGAAAAAGTCATTTGCTACTCTTGTGGCAATAAAATCTAATTGAGAGTGTTCCATGGTCTGTGTCTGATTATGAAGTTTCCCTAAATTTAAAGCCAGTGTCAGAACTGTTCCAGACATAGTATCAAAATATTGAGCAGTATGCAGTTGTTGAGTCAATGATATCACAGCCACAGTAACAGTAACAGTAATAGTAATAGAAACAGTAACAGTAATAGTAACAGTAGTAGTTGTTATTAAAGCTAAATTCCCTAAGATTAGTAAGCCCACAATCCTTACTGATTGCCTTAAATCTTGTAGTTGTTTTAACATAGCAAGACCCTAATTATAATACCAATAAGTAGTTACAGTTACAGGCACCATAAGATAGGGTGGACGTTTTAACACCATGAAAGAACAAACATTATATTGAGGAGTTAAACAAGATGAAAGCATACATTGTTCACAAGACAATACATTAGGTCCACCTGAATGATTCATATGTATATTAAGTCTTCCAGAGTCATTAGTGAAAAGAAAAACATAAGGAGAGGTCAGACAAGCCAAAACAGAATAAGTAGAATTATTTTCTGGTCGGAGTTCGTGTTGCAGCAGCCCCGTCAGTCTTGCCGGGATCTCAATGTTTATTTTGCCTCTACAGCCAGCAGGCGCCCGAGCGCAGCCCTTGCCCCCTCGCTAAACTGGCCTCAGGCCCAGCGATGGCCAAACAAGTGCAGAGGGACGCTGGTGGGGCCACTGGCTGTGAGCGTGGCACACTGGGTCCCAGCTGCTAGGTTGGCCCCACCCATGGCTCCCAGTGCGCGGCTGTTCTGTGCGGAGGTGGAGACAGGTGGTGGCAGGGGCAGAGGAGTGCCCTTTTTCTTTTTTGTGGTCTTGGCAGTGGAGGAACCAGGTGCCTGGGGGACTGCGACATGGTGAATCACTCTGTCCGGGATCCAAATTGGCAAATCTGCATCCTGTAGGAAAATACAAGCACATCCTCGACCGCCAGTTAATACTGGGTCAGGACCTTTCCATTGTCTGGAGAGGAGGTCCTTCCGCTTTACCAATGGCTTTACATTTTGTTGCTCTGGACACAAATGATGAAGCATTGCATTTGTCCCGGATGAATCAGCATTTGAATTATTTATTACAAAGAGAGCATGTCGCAAGATTTGATGGGGAGAACTATACTTAAATTTCCCTTCTTTTAATTTTTTGAATTTGTATTTAATGTTTGGTGAGCTCTTTATACTATAGCTTGTCCCTGGGGATTATAGGGGATGTCTGTGTTATGTTTTATTTGAAACTTTATACAAAACTTTTGGCATCTGGAATAGGGAACTGTTTGCATCTAACAGGGAAAATAACTGGGTGTCTAGATATAAAATTTAACAGAACATTGGAGGGTAAATGATGCAAAATTTGACCAAAATAGTTTTTTATAGCAATCTGCCAATTTTCATCAAACATTAAAAGAGCATCAAGCTGGTCCTTGTTATGTGGAATTACAATTTCTGATAGCTCTTTACCAAATAATTCAACACTCTGCTTTCTTTTTAATATCAAAGTAGCTATCAACCCTGGATAAGAAGCCACTACTTTTTTAGCTTGAGGGTGAAGATGGACCCACTGTAGGGGGCCGGTTTGCCATAAAACTAATTTTTTGTCTGCCTACCCCAATTAAACCTATGGGGGTGTTATGGCAAAGGAATTGTCAAGCAGTTGTCAGTTTAATTTTAAATATTTTTTAAATTTACGTTTTAACAACATAAATTTAGGGATATGTTAATTTAGGTCTAGTGTTTAGTTTAGGTCTCTGTATAAATTTAAATAATAAATGTATAACCTCCTTAATCTCATTTAGGTATACAGATATACCTAAATGCGAAATGTATTTATATATGTATTCATATATGACAACAAGTATAAAATTATTGACATATAATATATATATAAATAAATATACTTGAATTAATCTTTATAATTAATATATTAATTAATATATATTACAGCAATACAACATGTACACAACTAATACCAACCAAAACAAACCAATGTACTGTAATAATATATGTCACACATATATAATATAATTATACAGTATATATAACATATATCATCACAGCACACCAATCTTTACCAATTAATATCAGTCACATACGCATTATATCACTGCAGTATATATATTATGTATATAATTATATAGCATATAATATGTGTATATAGTATACATATTAATTTATAAACAAATTAAGTATAGATTTATAGAATTAGGTATACCTTTATTATATTTTATTTATACCCATACCTAATTAGGCAAACTGTAATTAAGCAAGTATATTTATATTATGTATTTATAACAGTATATAAAGTATTGTTAAATGTACTGCCTATTGATAACTAAGAAATTGAGATAACCCTTCTCTGAGCAACTCTTAATTGAGACAACACGTCCCTCCCCCATAGGGTAAAGGGGAGTGTAGGAACTACATTGGGTTGGAAAGATCCACAGGTATCTTCAATACGCCAATCTAATATTTTTTTAACTACTGTGGGGGCTTGAGGGCAAATGAAACAAAATTTGACCCCTGAAATCTATCAGGGCAACTTACCAATCACTATTTTGTAAAAGACTTGCCGTTGATGCTCATTGAATGGAATGAATATATTTGTTACTTAAAAAAATAAAAAGTTCCACACTTCTTTTTCTTCCTTTTAAAATTAATTGTGCCACCAAGCTGGGATAAGATAAAACTATTTTTCTTGGGGTCACTGGTAGATGGAACAAATGGGCCTTCTTGTCACAAGCATCCTGTAGGTGTATGTTTTGTGGCAAGAATAATTTAATCTCATCTTTTGGTAATATTAATCCTAATTAACTGATCATTTAAAGCCTCAGGCACTTTAAAAAGAGCCAACTCTGTCTCATTAGTCAACTTTCTCTTAGAACTGGGATTAGGATTGTTTTTTAAGCAACCTAAGAAAAGGCTTTAAATCTGAAATAGTCAGTTTTAAAAGTGGGCATATCCAATTAATATCTCCTAATAATTTCTGGAAATCATTTAAAGTTAGTAAACAATCTCTCCGCAGCTTCAAAACGGCATTATCGGTTTTCAAAACTTTTGACAGATCTAAGTATGAAAAGCAAGTAAAGAGGTGTTGCATGACATCTTTATAAGCTTCTCCAGTTATCCTTCCATAACCTAAATCTGGTCTATAGCTCTTTAGATGGCAAGCAACCATCTAATCTTTGACTGAAGACCTACAGCAAGGGAGAACTCACTACTCCCCAAGGTTCTAAACTCTCCCTCACCTTTTTCTCTGCAGCACCCCCACTCCACGTACCACTTTCTGCAATCCCACCAGCCCATTTTCAGTAGCATGTGTTGGCCAGGAGCTGGGCCAGTCTTTCCCAGCAATGCAAGAGACATCTGTTCTAGTGCCTAACAGCCGCGACATTTTATATCCTTGAATTAAAAGATCTTTTAAAGGCCTAGAAGTGGTAATTTACTGCACCCAAAAAAGCTAGATCACTAGACCCAAATCCTCTGGGGCACCTAGCTTGAGAAGTCAAGGTTTTTCTTGTCTGATAATAAGATAAAAGCAAAAGCTGTGTTATTTTTTGACCTTTATTAATTTGCACAGTTTTAGTAGGTGGTGAGATTAAAACTTTAATTTCCTCAGTATAATCAGAATCTATTACCAGGCACAAGCAAAATTCCTTGAAAAAAAGCGAGCTACACCCTAGTACAACTGCAGAATGTTCTCAGGCAGGGGGTCAGCCACTCTCATTGGAATCGGAGTAACTGTCACATCAGGGGTTAATATTGTTGCGGTGGTGGAGCTGAGGTCCAGTCCTGAGCTCAGTTCAGTTCAGTCGCTCAGTCGTGTCCGACTCTTTGCGACCCCATGAATCGCAGCACGCCAGGCCTCCCTGTTCATCACCATCTCCCGGATCCCGGAGTTCACTCAGACTCATGTCCATCGAGTCCGTGATGCCATCCAGCCATCTCATCCTCGGTCGTCCCTTTCTCCTCCTGCCCCCAATCCATCCCAGCAGCAAAGTCTTTTCCAATGAGTCAACTCTTCACATGAGGTGGCCAAAGTACTGGAGTTTCAGCTTTAGCATCATTCCTTCCAAAGAAATCCCAGGGTTGATCTCCTTCAGAATGGACTGGTTAGACCTCCTTGCAGTCCAAGGGACTCTCAAGAGTCTTCTCCAACACCACAGCTCAAAAGCATCAATTCTTCGGTGCTCAGCCTTCCTCACAGTCCAACTCTCACATCCATACATGACTGCAGGAAAAACCATAGCCTTGACTAGTTAGACCTTAGTCAGCAAAGAAATGTCCCTGCTTTTGAATATACTCTCTAGGTTGGTCATAACTTTTCTTTCAAGGAGTAAGCGTCTTTTAATTTCATGGCTGCAATCACCATTTGCAGTGATTCTGGAGCCCAAAAAATAAAGTCTGGCACTGTTTCCACTGTTTCCCCGTCTATTTCCCATGAAGTGATGGGACCAGATGCCATGATCTTTGTTTTCTGAATATTGAGCTTTAAGCCAACTTTTTCACTCTCCTCTTTCACTTTCATCAGAGGCTTTTTAGCTCCTCTTCACTTTCTGCCATAAGGGTGGTGTCATCTGCATATCTGAGGTTATTGATATTTCTCCTGGCAATCTTGATTCCAGCTTGTGTTTCTTCCAGTCCAGCGTTTCTCATGATGTACTCTGCATCGAAGTTAAATAAGCAGGGTGACAATATACAGCCTTGACTCACTCCTTTTCCTATTTGGAACCAGTCTGTTGTTCCATGTCCAGTTCTAACTGTTGCTTCCTGACCTGCATACAGATTTCTCAAGAGGCAGGTTAGGTGGTCTGGTATTCCCATCTCTTTCAGAATTTTCCACAGTTGATTGTGATCCACACAGTCAAAGGCGTTAGCATAGCCAATAAAGCAGAAATAGATGTTTTCTGGGACTCTCTTGCTTTTTCCATGATCCAGCAGATGTTGGCAATTTGATTTCTGGTTCCTCTGCCTTTTCTAAAACCAGCTTAAACATCAGGAATTTCACAGTTCACGTATTGCTGAAGCCTGGCTTGGAGAATTTTGAGCATTACTTTACTAGCATGTGAGATGAGTGCAATTGTGCGGTAGTTTGAGCATTCTTTGGAATTGCCGTTCTTTGGAATTGGAATGAAAACTGATCTTTTCCAGTCCTGTGGACACTGCTGAGTTTTCCAAATTTGCTGGCATATTGAGTGCAGCACTTTCACGCATCATCTTTCAGGATTTGAAATAGCTCAACTGGAATTCCATCACCTCCACTAGCTTTGTTCTTAGTGATGTTTTCTAAGGCCCACTCGACTTCACATTCCAAGATGTCAGGCTCTAGATTAGTGATTACATCATCATGATTAGCTGGGTCGTGAAGATCATTTTTGTATAGTTCTTCCGTGTATTCTTGCCACCTCTTCTTAATATCTTCTGCTTCTGTTAGGTCCATACCATTTCTGTCCTTTATCCAGCCCATCTTTGCATGAAAAGTTCCCTTGGTATCTCTAATTTTCTTGAACAGATCTATAGTCTTTCCCATTCTGTTGTTGTCCTCGATTTCTTTGCATTGATCGCTGAAGAAGGCTTTCTTATCTCTTCTTGCTATTTTTTGGAACTCTGCATTCAGATGCTTATATCTTTCCTTTTCTCCTTTGCTTTTCGCCTCTCTTCTTTTCACAGCTATTTCTAATGCCCCCTCAGACAGCCATTTTGCTTTTTTGTATTTCTTTTCCATGGGGATGGTCTTGATCCCTGTCTCCTGTACAATGTCACCAACCTCATTCCACAGTTCATCAGGCACTCTATCTATCAGATCTAGGCCCTTAAATCTATTTCTCACNCTAGTCAAGACTATGGTTTTTCCAGTGGTCATATATGGATGTGAGAAATGGACTGTGAAGAAGGCTGAGCATTGAAGAATTGATGCTTTTGAACTGTGGTGTTGGAGAGGACTCTTGAGAGTCCCTTGGACTGCAAGGAGATCCAGCCAGTCCATTCTGAAGGAGATCAACCCTGGGATTTCTTTGGAAGGAATGATGCTAAAGCTGAAGCTCCAGTACTTTGGCCACCTCATGCGAAGAGTTGACTCATTGGAAAAGACTCTGATGCTGGGAGGGATTGGGGGCAGGAGGAGAAGGGGACGACAGAGAATGAGATGGCTGGATGGTATCACCAACTCGATGGATGTGAGTCTGAGTGAACTCTGGGAGTTGGTGATGGACAGGGAGGCCTGGCGTCCTGCGATTCATGGGGTCACAAAGAGTTGGACACAACTGAGTGACTGAACTGAACTGAACTGAATGTTTTACCCACTGAAAGTTTGTTAAAACTTTAAGGCAGAATAATATTCATTAATATCTATAGGTTTCCAGTTAACTTCAGTTCAGATGACCGGATGCCATGATCTTCGTTTTCTGAATGTTGAGCTTTAAGCCAACTTTTCCACTAGAGATCTCTTCAAGAAAGTTAGAGATACCAAGGGAACATTTCATGCAAAGATGGGCTCAATAAAGGACAGAAATGGTATGGACCTAACAGAAGCAGAAGATAGTAAGAAGAGGTGGCAAGAATACACAGAAGAACTGTACAAAAAAGATCTTCATGACCTGGATAATCACGATGGTGTGATCACTCATCTAGAGCCAGACATCCTTGAATGTGAAGTCAAGTGGGCTTTAGAAAGCATCACTATGAACAAAGCTAGTGGAGGTGATGGAATTCCAGTTGAGTTATTTCAAATCCTGAAAGATGATGGTGTGAAAGTGCTGCACTCAATATGCCAGCAAATTTGGAAAACTCAGCAGTGGCCACAGGACTGGAAAAGGTCAGTTTTCATTCCAATCCCAAAGAAATGCAATGCCAGAGCATGCTCAAACTACCACACACTTGCACTTATCTCACATGCTTGTAAAGTAATGCTCAAAATTCTCCAAGCCAGGCTTCAGCAATACGTGAACCGTGAACTTCCAGATGTCCAAGCTGGTTTTAGAAAAGGCAGAGGAACCAGAGATCAAATTGCCAACATCTGCTGGATCATGGAAAAAGCCAGAGAATTCCAGTTAAATTACATATTTATTTAATCTATATTTTATGAAGTTGTAATTTATTATTTGAAGAGATTTCAGTTCCCCTTTTCAGTTCCCCTTTCTGATCATATTAACAACTTCTTTAATAGAAGTTCTAATAATAATAAATAACATCAACAAGGTGCAGAGGGAAATGAGTCTTCTCTCTGTTCACAGAAGACCATTACACTGGTTTCAAAGTTGTGAATACCCTAGACTCACCTGAACCCCCCAATCCACCTTGACTGTACATAGTGCTGAAGTAGTAAAAAAGTTGCACATTTAAGAAACAGAGAGAACTGCAGGAGACAATCTTACTAGACAAGGCAGTTGAGGAGGAGGGAGCGATTTGAAGGGGGGGTTGACTTGGCGTGCACTTCGCCCCTCGGGAACGTTATTGCGCGTGGAACGGCTGCTTTTGGAAGGCTATTGCCCAGAAGAAAAGATGTTTGGTTTTCACAAGCCAAAGATGTACCGAAGTATAGAGGGCTGCTGTATTTGCAGAGCTAAATCCTCCAGTTCTCGATTCACTGACAGTAAACGCTATGAAAAGGATTTCCAGAGCTGTTTTGGGTTACATGAGACTCGGTCAGGAGATATCTGTAATGCCTGTGTCCTGCTTGTGAAAAGATGGAAGAAATTGCCAGCAGGATTAAAAAACAAAACAAAACAAAACAAAACAAAAAAAACCCTGGAATTGTGGTAGATGCAAGGGCAGGACGCAGTCTAAAGACTACACTGAAATCAAAGAAAGTGAAAACTCTATCTGGAAACAGGGTAAAAAGTAACCAGATCAGTAAACTGCAGAAGGAATTTAAAGGCCACAGTTCTGATGCTCACAGTACAACCTCAAGTGCCTGTCCAGCTCAGTCTCCCTGTTACAGTAACCAGTCAGATGATGGCTCAGATCCAGAGATGGCTTCTGGCTCCAATAGAACGCCAGTGTTTTCCTTTTTAGATCTCACATACTGGAAAAGACAGAAAATATGCTGTGGCATTATCTATAAGGGCCGTTTTGGGGAAGTCCTCATCAACACACATCTAGTCAAGCCTTGCTGCAGCAATAAGAAAGCAGCTGCTGAGAAGCTGGAGGAGCAGGGGCCAGAGCCTCTGCCTATCTCCACTCAGGAGTGGTGGCTAAGCTTTATGTAGAAGGGGAGCAAAAATGATTTAAATTTTGGAAAACAAAGCAACAAAATGACCCTCCTATTTTTAATTTGGATACCTGCTATTCTGCCAAA
>SJYO01055316.1:0-35940 GCA_006410555.1 Capra ibex
ACTGAGCTACCTGCGTTCAGACTCACTTGAGGCCCTCAACCACTACCTACTCTTCCGGACCGCACGACGCTAGGTACCCCAACGTTTCTCAGTCCGTGCTGACTCGCTGACTTGACTTGACTTGACTATAAATATATATAATATATTGAGTTGATATATATATATGTACTTTGAACACATACATATAATCATATATTGACACATGTATATAAATTGATACATGTACTACAACAATAAAATACGTCAGTTACAATAAATGGATATAACCAATACCTCAGAAATAACAAATGGATAAAAACTATATCTTCACATACAGTTGGGGTTTCAGGACTAAATAGTGAGGGACGGGGGGTAAGGGTGATAATGGAAACCATTGGTAATTCTAACAAAAGATATAGAAATCTAAACAAAACATTTATTCAAGTGAGGCAAGTATAAAATCTAATGTGTATGTTCACTATATGCTATAAACAGAAAGAGACTGAATGAAGTGAGTTTTACTATGAGAGATCCAGGTTGGTACGACGACGTTTACCCGTTATAAGGTAAGAAAAGTACTGACTCATTATAAGGTAACATATGTACATGTTGTTGAAGTAGGTAAGTAGACAGTTACCTATAAATCTAAGGAAAGTACAGAACCGATAACCTTTATCACGAAGATACTTGTAACCCTACGTGTATAAAAAAATTACACGGGTCTTCATCCTAACATAAAAGTCAACAAATTCCTTGTAGGTATGACAAAAGGTACAACCAACGTGGTTTAATGTAAGTGTGGTTGTCACATCCCCCCAAGGAATAAGAGGTGTGGGAAACTTCGTAAATAATGACCATCTTAAAAATTACTACCGATTAGACTGACCACACTCACTATGGAGTAACATCAAAACTAAACGTAAAGAGATTATTAATCGTTATAACTCGTATAAAAGTACACGGACAACCGGTATACAGTAGAAACCTCTTTATTTGCAACTCCAGAAGACCGTTAGAAATCTGACTCAACAAACAAAAGACTATGAATTCGACATACTCGACAAACATGTAAAACCTTTAATTGGGGAACAACCAGTGAAGTAAACGTTTACAAAGGAGGGTTAGACAGTCAACAGAAAAACAGATGTCAAAGAAACGACATGTTTCCGAAAATTCAAATATAAACGAACAAAAACAAAAATATAGGTAGTGAGATCCTCTGTCTAGGTTCTTTTGTAACGATGCTAAACACAGTTTCTCATAATGAGGATATAAAAGTAGACCCTCAAAATATCATAGACCAGAATATAAATATATAAATTAAACAAAAAAAAACGTCTTTTTTTCCATTAAAAAATTAAAAATTAAATGACTTAATATGGTACTTTGTTGAATGTACGTATATATTAAAAAAGTCATTAATGGTCATAAGAAACTTATGTAAGAAACTTGTGCAAACTTAAATCCTAAACAAGGAAATATATACAAATACACTATATTTAATGTAAATATTTAACCTGAGTACCTCAAACTTGACTTGTAAAAGATTACGCTGTCACAATTATAATAATATTTTAATTATATTTTACATTCAATCGAAACTATAAGTGTATGAGTATAACTTATATTAATGTGCTTACTTTATAAGAAGGAAGTCGTTTCATCCAGAGTACTTGAATACAACTCTCAATTGACCAAAGTATTTCCATAATTTTTCAAAGAATTTCACGGATTTACGTGTGGTATACGTTTTTACTTGAACTTACTATCCAGACTAACATTTGGATGTAGATATTTTGTCGATCTTCTTTCGTGTCGTCTATTAGAAACACTGGGACTCAATCGGTGTCAAAGAATGTTTCTTTGTTTTTCGTGTTTTTTATTTCCTTTTTAAGATTTAACTTGTAGTTTTTAATAATTGAAGACAGTAAGTTGTGAATTCTTTTACTTTTCTATCTGATGTCTGGTCGTTTATTATGAATGTTTACTTATTGACTATTTCCTGAATACAAGTTTTTAGATATTTCTTGACTTAAGTCATTATTATTCAGTTTGTTGGGTTACTTTTTTACCTGCTTTATAAAACCTGTTTTTATAATGTATATCTACTCTTATTTGTGTACTTTTGTGTAGGTTGTATTAGTCCCATCATCTCTTTACGTTTCATTTCGATGTTACTCTATGGTGTAACGTCGAAGACAACGACAAGTCCACGAGTCAGTACAGGTCGAGAAACGCTGGGGTACCTGAGTTTTGAAGTTATGGTGACAACCACTCCTACACCTCGTTAATCTTAAGATTATGTAATGGTCACCCTGATATTTTAATGTGTTGATGAAATCATTTCTCAAAACATTAAAGAAACCCAAGAGACTCTTCGACTACGGATCTATCTTAATCTGTAAGTTCTCTGAACATATCCTTTTGTGAACACTCCCATCTATCCCTCCCTTCACCCCTCCCCGAACCCCCCTGACCCAATCGACTATGTCCAGGTTGGAGACACTTCTTTTCCTTCTTTCCACACGACTCGTCCTCTTCAGTCAGACACTGTGTAAATATTCTTTTTTTCAGTCGTTTCAACCCGGTTTCAACGGGTAGTTGGTTTAAGACGTTGAGGGTCCTTGTTTAGACGGAATCATAGGGACGGTTCAAGTCAGTCACCGATCCTCGTCGAGGACCCTTAGTACCTGAGTCGTATTTGTGACAGCACTTTTGTGACTCAGTCAATATAAGGGACTTCGACCTCTAGACTTTCCACGTAAAAGTACCGGTGTTGTCAGGGCAGGCATACGATGCACACGGACAAGAGGTATCCTCAAGTCCGTCGGCCAAGAGGTACGAAGGACACCTGCAAAGAAGGAGTCCTCTTTGGATCTTCTCCCCAACAACTTCGCAAGAAGGGGGATCCCTGGATTGACACATAAAAGTCGACCGTCCAAGATCTGGTTTTGGAACCAAGTCCAATCCCTTGGTTCGTTTCTTATTAAAAATTGTCCCGATACATGGGAGTCGGAGGACAAGGAGGTAAGAATAAAGAAAACATGATCCACAATTCGTCGTAACTGACGAGTAGACAATTGATTGATATGTCAAGAGTTTTTGTAGGGAAACCGACGAGAAACTGGAAGGAACAGTAATACTATTAACACCGAAGGACGAAACCCGTCAATTCGTGGTAGTAGACCGAAGATATTGAACCACCCCCTTCCCTCTGTGGTAACCAAAGGAGGGTTAGACAGTCAACAGAAAAATAAAACAGATGTCAGAGAAACGACATGTTCCGAAAATTCAAATGTAAAGGAAAAAAGACACAAATATAGGTAATGAGATCCTCTGTCGAGGTTTTTTTTGTAAAGATGTTAAATGCAGTTTCTCATAATAAGGATACAAAAGTTGATCCTCAAAATGTTATAGACCAGAATACAAATATATAAATCAAGTAAAACTCAAGTAAAACCATACCTCACAATCTCTTATAAGATTAAAGTAAGACAATGTGCATCGACAGGTCAAAAGGCTCGTGGTCAATAACTTCGACAGAAATGACATATAAGAACGGAGGAAACAACATCTAAGTCAAGTTAAGTCAAGTCAGTGAGTCATCACAGGCTGAAAAAGATCGGGGTACTTGATGTCGTACGGTCCGGAGGGACAGGTAATGGTTGAGGTCCTCAGACGGGTTTGAGTGCAGGTAACTTAGCCACTACGGTAGGTTGGTAGAGTAGGACAGCAGGGGAAGAGGAGAACGGAAGTCAGAAAGGGTCGTAGTCCCAGAAAAGGTAACTCAGTCGAGAAGTGTAGTCCACCGGTTTCATAACCTCAAAGTCGAAGTTGTAGTCAGGTAGGTTACTTGTGGGTCCTGACTAGACGAAATCTTACCTGACCAACCTAGAGAAACGTTATGTTCCCTGAGAGTTCTCAGAAGAGGTTGTGGTGTCAAGTTTTCGTAGTTAAGGAGTCACGAGTCGAAAGAAATATCAGGTTGAGAGTGTAGGTAGGTACTGATGACCTTTTTGGTATCGGAACTGATCTACCTGGAAACAACTTTTTATTACAGAGACGAAAAAGTATACGACAGATCCAACCAGTATTGAAAGGAAGGTTCCTCATTTACAGAAAATTAAAGTACCGACGTTAGTGGTAGACGTCACTAAAAACTCGGGTTTTTCTATCAGTAGGTGACAAAGGGGTAGATAAACTGTACTTCACTACCCTGTTCTACGGTACTAGAAGCAAAAGACTTACAACTCGAAATTCGGTCGAAAAGGTGAGAGGAGAAAATGAAAGTAGTTCTCCGAAAAATCAAGGAGAAGTGAAAGACGGTATTCCTACCACAGTAGACGTATAGACTCCACTAACTATAAAGAGGGCCGTTAGAACTAAGGTCAAACACGAAGGAGGTCGGGTCGTAAAGAGTACTACATGAGACGTATATTCAATTTATTCGTCCCACTGCTATATGTCGGAACTGTATGAGGAAAAGGATAAACCATGGTCAGACAACAAGGTACAGGTCAAGATTGACAACGAAGGACTGGACGTATATCCAAAGAGTTCTCCGTCCAGTCCACCAGACCATAAGGGTAGAGAAAGTCTTAAAAGGTGTCAAATAACACTAGGTGTGTCAGTTTCCGAAACCGTATCAGTTATTTCGTCTTTATCTACAAAAAGACCTTGAGAGAACGAAATAGTTACTAGGCCACCTACAACCGTTAAACTAGAGACTAAGGAGACGGAAAAGATTTTGGTCGAACTTGTAGTTCTTCAAGTGTCAAGTGAATAACGACTTCGGATCGAACCTCTTAAACCTCGTAACGAAAAGATCGTACACTCTACTCACGTTACCACACCATCAAACTCGTAAGAAACCGTAACGGAAAGAAACCCTAACCCTACTTTTGACTGGAAAAGGTCAGGACACCGGTAACGACTCAAAAGGTTTAAACGACCGTATAACTCACGTCGTGAAAGTGTCTTAGTAGAAAGTCCTAAACTTTATCGAGTCGACTCTAAGCTAGTGGAGGTGATTGAGTAAGTATCACTACAAAGGATTCCGGGTGAACTGAAGTGTAAGGTCCTACAGACCGACATCCACTCACACACTAGTGTGGTAGTACTAATAGACCCAGCACTTCTAGAAAAAACATGTCAAGAAGACACATAAGAAAGGTAGAGAAGAATTATAGAGGACGAAGACAATCCCGGTATGGTAAAGACAGTAAATAATTCGGGTAGAAACGTACTTCACCGGGGAACCATAGGGATTAAAAGAACTTCTCTAAATATCAAAAGGGGTAAGATAACAAAAGGAGATAAAGAAACGTGACTAGTGTCTCCTTCCGAAAGAATAGAGAGGAGCGAGAAGAAACCTTGAGACATAAGTTTACTCATATAGAAAGGAAAAGAGGAAACAAAAAGCGAAGAGAAGAAAAGCGTCGATAAACATTCCGGAGGGGTCTGTCGGTAAAACGAAAAAACGTACAGAAAAGGTACCCCTACTAGAACTATGGACATAGGACATGTTACAGTACTTGGAGACAGGTATCAAGTAGTCCGTGAGACAGATAGTCTAGATCAGGGTATTTAGATAAAGAGTGAAGGTGACATATTAGTATTCCTTAAACAAAATCCAGTATGGACTTACCAGATCACCAAAGGGGGTAAAAGAAGTTAAATTCAGACTTAAACCGTTATTCCTCAAGTATTAGACTCGGTGTAAGTCGAGGACCAGAACAAAAACGACTGACATATCTCGAAGAGGTAGAAACCGACGTTTCTTATATTACAACATCTAATTAACTGGTATTTACACACCCAAATTAAAATCCGAAAGATAGGATAAGGTGACTAGATATACAGACATAAACACGGTCATGGTATGACAAGACTAATGACATCGAAACATCATATACGACTTCAGTCCTTCGTACAAAGCAGGTCGAGGTAATAAGAAAGAGTTCTAACAAAACCGACAAACCGATAACAAAGAGTTCTAACAAAACCAATAAAATTTTACAACATGTTTGAAAATTTTTAAGAAGAACAAGACACTTTTTACGGGAATCATTAAACTATTCCTAACGGGACTTAGACATCTAACGGAACCCATGATACCAGTAAAATTGTTATAACTAAGAAGGTTAGGTTTTTGTACCACATATAAAGATTGACAAGTAAGATTGAAATAAAATAATCGTAGAATGTCAAAAGTCTCATGTCCATAAAACGGAGGGATTGATAATTATGTAAAACAACAACAACAACAAGTCAACGATTGAGTAAAGGTTGAGAAACGTTGGGGTACTTGACACCGTGTGGTCCGAAGGTACAGGAAATGGTAGAGGGTCTCAAACGAGTTTGAGTACAGGTAACTCAACCACTACGGTAGGTTGGTAGAGAAGGAGACAGGAGGGGAAGAGGAAAAAGGGAGTCAGAAAGGGTCGTAGTCCCAACAAAAGTTACTCAGCCGAGAAGTGTAGCCCACCGGTGTCATAACCTCGAAGTCGGAGTCGCAGTCAGGAAGGTTACTTATAAGTCCCAACTAAAGGAAATCCTAACTGACCAAACTAGAGGAACGACAGGTTCACTGAGAGTTCTCAGAAAAGGTATTGGTGTTAAACTTTCGTAGTTAAGAAACCACAGTCGGAAGAAATACCAGGTTGAGAGTGTAGACATGAGGATCCATAAAATAATAAAACCCCCCTTTATCTACCCCTTTGTCATCTTTGGCACAGTCTGAAAAAAACCCCCCCCCCGAAGTTTTAGTGACGTCTACCACTGACGTCGGTACTTTAATTTTCTGTGAATGAGGAACCTTCTTTTCAATATTGGTTAGATCTATCGCATAAGTTTTCGTCTGTAATGAAACGCGTGATTCCAGGCAGATCAGTTCCGATACCAAAAAGGACACCAGTACATACCTACACTCTCAATCTGACACTTCTTCCGACTCGTGGCTTCTTAACTACGAAAACTTGACACCACAACCTCTTCTGAGAACTCTCAGGGAACCTGACGTTCCTCTAGGTTGGTCAGGTAAGAGTTCCTCTAATCGGGACCCTAAAGAAACCTTCCTTACTACGATTTCGACTTCGAGGTCATGAAACCGGTGGAGTACACTTCTCAACTGAGTAACCTTTTCTGAGACTACGACCCTCCCTAACCCCCGTCCTCCTCTTCCCCTGCTGGCTCCTACTCTACCGACCTACCGTAGTGACTGAGCTACCTAGACTCAGACTCACTTGAGACCCTCAACCACTACTTGCCCCTCCGGACCACACGACACTAAGTACCCCAGCGTTTCTCAGTCTGTGCTGACTTGTTGACTTGACTTGACTTACCATTTACTCTAACAAAGGAATTCAAGAGAAAGACAATAAACAACATCATATATATGAACGATCTCTAAAGGTATATTATGAAAACATAGGTCGTTGAAATGGTACAAGTGACTACTCGAGATCATCAAAAGACTATCGTAGAAATCCTAAAAGATACATATGGTAGAACAATAGACACTTTTCACTGTTCAAATGAAGGGGAAAAGGTTAAATCTAAAACAAAGAAAGAAAAATAAGAAACTAAAGGTACCAAGTCAAGTCAAGTCAAGTCAAATCAGCGAGTCAGTACAGACTGAGAAACGCTGGAGCACTTAGTGTCGTGCGGTCCGGAGGGGCAGACAGTGGTAGAGGGCCTTAAGTGAGTCTAAGTGTAGGTAACTCAGGCACTACGGTAGGTCGGTAGAGTAGGAACCAACAGGGGAAGAGGAGAACGGGGGTTAGGGAGGGTCGTAGTCTCAGAAAAGGTTATTCAGTTGAGAAACGTACTCCACCGGTTTCATGACCTCGAAGTCGAAATCGTAGTAAGGAAGGTTTCTTTAGGGTCCCAACTAGAGGAAGTCTTACCTGACCAACCTAGAGGAACGTCAGGTTCCCTGAGAGTTCTCAGAAGAGGTTGTGGTGTCAAGTTTTCGTAGTTAAGAAGCCACGAGTCGGAAGAAGTGTCAGGTTGAGAGTGTAGGTATGTACTGGTGACCTTTTTGGTATCGGAACTGATCTACCTAGAATCAGTCGTTTCATTACAGAGACGAAAAATTATACGATAGATCCAACCAGTATTGAAAGGAAGGTTCCTCATTCGCAGAAAATTAAAGTACCGACGTCAGTGGTAGACGTCACTAAAACTTCGGGGTTTTTTATTTCAGACTGTGACAAACGTGACAAAGGGGTAGATAAAGGGTACTTCACTACCCTGGCCTACGGTACTAGAAGGTACCAATCCTGAAGGTTTTGATACAACTTATTTTCACCACTCTCACCCGTAGAGAAACGGTAGGAGTTGTAAAACTTAGTCTTACGATTAGTCCACGATTATAGTTTAAGGTGATAGGTTTAAACTACATCTTAATTTTATATAACAAAACTACACTTTTGTTAATTTTTAATAATATTTCTTTAAGTCTTTATAGTTGATCTGGTCTCTTTTTATGGGTCAGATCCTCGACGATTATCCTTATGAGGTCAACTTTACCATAATTTGTTGAATGAATCTAAGAGGATTAAAGACCTCTGATTTCTATTTTCAGTATCCGATTT
Source organism: Capra ibex (assembly GCA_006410555.1). Lineage (NCBI taxonomy): Eukaryota > Metazoa > Chordata > Mammalia > Artiodactyla > Bovidae > Capra > Capra ibex. The sequence goes on from SJYO01055316.1 coordinate 8,577, forward strand.
ACAATACAAGTACTCCTTCATTATAAGTACTCCCTTCACCTATACCCGACGGAGGTTAGACTTACATGAGGTTAAGGGTCATGTTGTTGGAGAAAAAAAAGGAATTTGATTAGACTGTAAAAGGAACAGGGAATTACTGGAATTATAACTATATTTAGTGTAATAGTTATTTTTTCGTTCAATCCACGGGAGGGAAGAACGTGAATTTTACAGATAATAATGAGGATATAAACTTGTATGTGATTATTAAGATATTATTGTCCTTTTCTTATTATAAAATTCGTCAGTCAGAACGGAGATTAAAACTATTTTTACAAAGATTATTAAGTAACAGTCATACTCAAATCTATATTATATCGGGTATAAAAATAGTTCAATGTTACTAGGAAAAATGAAAATTTCTCTATAATAGTTGTATCTGTAACTTAAAATATCTAAAAATTTTAAATATCGTCAGATATATAAATGTTCTAACAAAATTAAACGACCACAGAATTAAAGTTTACTTAAAAGTTATAGGACGTAAACATCAACGGAGAGGAGTACCAAAGACCAAAACTATGTATAAACACACGTCCACTATAGTATACAAAGGACATACAAACAGAAAGGGTCACTCGAAAAGGTAAGTGTTAAAAGAACAAAGATCAAGACCCGAAAAGAAAAGGTGGATGTCTTTAAGGATATCGTAAACAACATTCCGACCAAACCACCACAACTTAAGAGAATTGATAGGAGGAGACATTTCGAAAATTAAAGAGGTAGTTTAGACTTACTCTCGGAACGACCCATCTCATAAGAACTAACATCCAAAAAAAGGGAATTTAGTAAAATTTACATTGTACGGTGAGGGAAGACCGGACATCTCAAAGGTGACTTTTTAGTCGAATATTGGAATATCCCTAAGGAAATATACAATAAACAACGAAAGGAGAACAACGAACATTATAAAAGAGAAACATAAATTAAAAAATAATTATACACGGAACCGTACAAAGGGGAACTGAAACAGGATATTTCCCGAGAGACGTGAAGGACCTAAACTCATAAAGTAAAGGGTCCCTTCAAAATGTTAATAATAGAGAAGTTGATAAAGGAGTTCGAAATGGAGAGAAGAGTAAGCAACTGAGGACATTATACTTACAATCACGTAAATTACAACAAGGTCTACAGAGAAACAGGATTAAAGAAAAGTCAGAAAGAAATAAGACAATATAGTCACTAAAGGTGGTAAGAAAGTCAAGTAAATAAGTAAGAAGACGGTATAAATAAGACGACAACAAAGGAAGATCATATAAAAAGTAAAGACAATGACATAACAAATTAAGAACCAAACAAGAAATTTAGAACATCGAGAAATATTGAGAACAGTCCTTAGGGGACCGTCAGGTCACCAATCCTGAGTCATGAAAGTGACGACTCCTGGATCTAAGTTAGAGACCAGTCCCTTGTTTCTAGGGTGTTCGGTGTTCCGTACCGGTTTTGTCATTTTTTTATTTGTTTTGGTAAAGAACATAGAAGACCAGACACCGAGGTAAGAAAAAGGTCGTAGAATATAGTAGAAGTGATAGTAATAAGACTCAAGTAAAAGGTCCGTCTAACGAATAGAGGTGAAGTGAATAATCAAGAAACCCAAAAATAGAATAAAGAAGTATACGTTGTATAAAGAGACGGTAGAGTAAAACAGATTGAGAAGGACAAACACCTGAGACAAGGAGAAAAGGTGTCTAACATCAAGAAGAACAAAGACCACAGACGGGGGACCACCCACTCGAAACAGGTCTCCGAACACGTCCGAAGAACCGTTCTCCCTGACCACAGGCGGGTGACCACCTATCCCGACTAAGTATATGGAGACCACCCGTCCCGGTACCTTCTACGTACAGATCTCCATCGACACCCTAGTCCTGAAATCCGTCCGACAGACAAATACCTACCCCGAACCAAGTGTGAGACAACCAACAAACCGGGTTCGGTAGGGTCGTGACCTCGGAGACTTTCGACAACCCACTCCGTCCAGAGTCACGGTTTTACCACTGGACACCTTCTCGAGCGTGACGCCTTATAAGGGACCACGGAGACGGTGTTGACAGGTACGGGGGTGACACCGGCGTCGGTTAGAAGTGGAGGGGAGTTCGGGTGTCCATCCAGAACGGATCCGAGAATACTTCAGTGACGAAACGGGACGTAGAGTCACGTACACTTTGGAACACACCTCAAAGTGTGTCCCACCTCAAGACAAAAGGGTCAAGATATCTTAAGGACATTAGTTTGGAACGACCGGAAGTTTATTTTACGAGACTCCCGAAAAGGTAAACTACGGTCTGTAGGTCTGACCCCTCGGACTACACCCTGAGTCTTTATAGTGAGGACACCCTCTTGGAGATGGTATCTTAATAAAAGGTCAAAGATACAGTGGGTCGGTTGTTCATACCCTAAACTAATATAGTATTTTTAAGGGGAGGATGGTAGAGTAACACCGAAGAAGAAACTAAAACCAACGTATTATAGAAAAAACCAACCAAGGTCAGAAAAAAACAACCACCAATAAGTCATCAAGTCCGAAGGGAACCCCCGAGTCGACCATTTCTTAGACGGACGTTATACCTCCTAGACCCAAGTTAGGGACCCGACCCTTCTAGGGGACCTCTTCCCTTTCCGATGGATGAGGTCATAAGACCAGACCTCTTAAGGCACCTGACATGTCAGGTACCGCAACGTTTGTCAGTCTGTACTGACTCACTGAAAGTGAAAGTGACTCGTCAATCAACACTAAAACTACAAAACACTCTCCTCCACTCGAGTTCAGGGAGATGACATGGTAGAACAGGAACAGGAAAAATAGTATGTGAGTTTAGTAAACGTCTCAACAACTGAAAGTGAAGTAAATAAGATAGTTTCTGACTTTTGTATACATATTCAAACTATGATTGTAACACGTATACCTACATAAGGTACTATAAAGGTACAAAAACGAAGTAAATAAAACTTTGAGTTAAAACATCGGAATTTTCTAGTACTATTAAAACAGAAGTAACACCCAATGTGGAGAAGATTAATATTTTACCTTGAGAAAATATCAAATTACAAAAAGAAAGTTCAAATGAAAGACACTACAATTGTCATCGTAATCGTCAATTCAGCACAGGTTGAGAACGTTAGGGTACCCGACATCGGACGGTCCGAGGAGACAGGTACCCAAAGAGGTCCGTTCTTATGACCTCACCCAACGGTAAAGGAAGAGGTTCCCTAGAAGGGTTGGGTCCTTAGTTTGGGCCCAGAGGACGTAACGTCCGTCTAGGAAATGGTTGACTAGACACTACAATTATAAAGGTGGAATAAGAAAGAAAAATCTAAAGTGGTACATACAGGAACGGATAGTACCGTCAAAATTGTAAAGACATAGTAAAACAAATTCGTCTTATAGTAATCTTATAGTAAAACAAAGAATTTAGATACGGAAAAATTACTTCTGTGAATTTTGAAACATAAATTGTGGTGACACTAAAAATGTAAGTAACAGTATTTAATACCCGAATTAAATAAGTTTACAGAATAAACTGGTAAAAACAACATTTGAAGGAAAGAGATAAAAATAAACACGGTATTTTCATCTGTTTTCTCGATGTCAAATAGTTCGATAGTCGATCGTCACAAGACATATGATGATATTTTTTTTAGAATTAAGTAATGTTATTGGAACATTCCATGTTCAAGGGAGAAATTTTACTTCTATGATTCACAAAAGCTCCGGTAATTGAACGGATTCTAGTGAATCGGTCATTCACTACCTCAATCTTAACTACAGGTTATCAAGACGTCACGGTTTACTTTTAAGTACTGGTTGGAAAAAGAGAAAGGGAAGGAGGGAAGGATGGGGGAGGAGAAACAGAAAGAGAGTCGAAGGAACAAAATAGTAGACATCACTTGACCTTTTATATGGAAGACTAGAAGACTAATATTTTACCAGACGACTCGTATACTATGTCGGAAATAAAATTCTTTTTATATTTTTTCCAAAACATTCACTTAAATAGATAGCAATTTAGTTTCCCCACTAATGAATCTTCTGTTCTTTAATTTATCAATGACTCTTTGACTTTCTAGACTACTATAATTTCTCCCTTTCATACATCCCCGGTCGTCCTTTCATGGTTGTGTTTTTACATCCTCACTTTTAGTCCTTCAAAACACTCACCTGTCCATCTTTGGTCCTTGTACCCTTACATTTTCCCATGGTTGTCCTTGAAACCAGTCTCATTACGCACTCCTTTATGTATACCGTAATCTGTCCGTTGACTTTGACCCACTGTACAAGGGTACATCCTCGTCTCAAATTCTTCTTTCTCACGGAGGTAAACTGATTACTACAGTCCCTTCTTGTCGATCACCACCTCCGGTCTTATTATAACAGACCACATGGGATAGACCGTCCTAATAAACAACAACAAAGCACTGATTGAACACAGACTGTGGGAACGTTGGTGTACTTGACATCGGACGGTCCGAGACGACAGGTACCGTAAAAGACCCGTTCTTATAACCTCACCCATCGGTAAGGAAAGAGGTCGCCCAGAAGGGTTGGGTCCCTAATTTGGACTTAACGGACGTAACATCCACCTAAGAGATGGTGACTCGGTGGTTCGGATGAATTTAGGTTAAAGAGGTATTCTCATACCTCGTGTAGGGACCTTCGACGACGATGAAGAGGGTTTTCAATACATCAATCCAAGGAGTGACGTTTCAAATATTAATTTTCTCTTTTTTTTTCATATGTGTTATGTGTCTTTTTGGACAATTATTTTACTTTTAATGTGACTAATGTGACATTCGTTTTTTCTTTTCTGAGTTGATTTCTTGTCCTCTTGTTTAAAATTACGAATGAGGGTTTCATGAGGGTTTCGTTCATAAAGAAACTCTTTTTTGTTGAGGTTAACTTTAGAGTTCCCTTAAAAAGTTTGATTTTTGGGTCAAGACTTCACTTTAATTTTCTTTTTTGTTTGTTATTATCTTTTATCTTTTACACTTTTAATCTCTGACCGTAGTAGTGTATAATTTCGTATAAAATATGTATATATATTAGTAATCCTGTCATATCGTGAGGACATTTTTGTCCGTCTAGTTCCTTATCTTATCCTTTGGATCTTTATTTCGGTCACTTATGTCTTTAAAATTTATCCAAATATTCGGGAATAGAGGTTAAGGTTTTAGAGATTTTTAGAGAACTGTTGGTTCGAAAAAAAAAAAAAAAGGATTTTTGATTAGACCTCCTTTTTGATCTTCAATTAACTATTCTCCGATAAACATCGGAAAATTTTAGGGTACATTATCCTCGTGAGTCTTCAAAGTAATCTCTTTGTCGTTACACAAACTGATGTCCCATATCGTCTCCACAACATATATTATACACAATATAAGGTATATATAAAAAAGACTCCCTAACCCTATAGTCGTTACCCAATTTTAGATCTACGTACTCTCATTTTAAAAATGATTATACCTGAAAGGAATACAGAGTTTGTTTTTAAATAGACTTAGAATCAGAAAAATGTGTATCTTTTGAAATTTCCGTTAAATACAATAATAAGTTCCTTCCCGAGGTTTAAGAAAATACAAAAGTTCCGAAGAATACCTTCTTTCCACCAATAATTACCAAAGACCAGATAAAATTGACCTATTTGTATTCATCAAAGATGTATGTGTGACTCACCTATTTGAAGTACATTTCCGCCTCGAAGTTCCTATTCGAAGTTCCTTTCTTTCGTGCTAACGAAGTCTCTCTACGAGTCTCTCTTCCCAATTCTACCGTAGGTCCCGTCTCTCTCCGTGACCGGTTTCTACCTCTTCCCGGGGGGGTCCGACCTCCCCCGTTCTCTTCTGTGAGGTTCACACCCCGAATCCCTCAATCTCTAGTGGGTGTCTTTCTTGTCCTTGGACAGGAGACGGTTAATAGTCGACTCTCCTCACCCTCTAAATTCCTGATCCATTGAATTCCTCTCATTACTTTTCTGAATTGAGTAGTGTCACCCTTTTCTCACATATGACTCGCCTCACCCTCACACAAAAATCTTGGGGTCATGATAGTCTCTGATTTCTTCAGGATTCTCTCAGAGTGTGTAACCTCAAGTGGACCAGGGATCAGGGGGTAATAGTTTTGGTAAATCTCGATGAACGTAAGACGTCAGGACACAGGAGGAGGTCTGTACTGTCCCGATCATCGAACGGACAGAGACCTGACTCTTGGTGAAACCGAGACCGATGACGACGGTGAGGGTTCCGTCACTTGGCTAGGACCGAGGGCTCCCAAGAATGAACTGTGTATGGAGAGGTCCCGAGTCGACCGTGTTCTAAAGGTTGTTCAACTACTCCTTCTCTATATTCAATTTGTGTTAACCGTCCGTTAAAAGAGTCCTGAATCCCTCTTTTTTTCCTCTCATTTTACCATTCTTTCTCACCGTCTAAGAGAATCGACTCTGGTTTTCTGAGTCTTAGTTGACTTACGGTCTCCTGTGTAATCGTAAATAGGTCTTCTCTGGAACTCTACTCGACGAAACTCAAACTTGTACCAAGGTTTGGATCGTAACTGACAGGTCGACCTCGGGAGACTTCTCGCGGGGGTGACGGCCTTATAAAAAACTGTATGACGTCGGAACAGAGCGTCCATCAACTGTCGGACCGAGTTTGACGTCTCATGCAAAACCTGGGTCCTTTCGGGACGAGTCACTTCTCCATTCATTCGGTCTCTTTGTGGATTTACCATCCTGGAATTGGTTGTCGTCAAGATTTAAAGAATAATCTTGTCCGTCGACTTGGATCCTACCCCTTCTAATAACGAGTTTCAACGTTTTGATTCAACATTGACAGGATGTACAAACTGGAGAGATTTGGGGAACGGATAAACCCTAAAGGGAGAAGACAAAGATGGTCTACAGACCCGTTATTTATGTTTTTTTTTTTTTTTGAAAAAACTCCTCCTACCCACCTCATTTTCTGTATACTTCTGGTTTATCCTTTAAAAAGAGATATGGAAGAACGTTTCAAGAAGACACAGTATACAAAACTTTCAATAAAGTAATCGATTTATAAAAAAGGTATCTTTTTTTCGGGTGACTTTTTCGACGTAGACATATTTTGTCTATTTACTTCTCGACACCACTATTATCATCAACCCCCACCTTCATCCCACTCTACGTGTTTGAGTTGATCCGAAAGTCACGGACACCACGAAGTCGTGACCCTGTCGTGCAAATCCGAGGTTACTCGGGTTTTTACGGAGACTTTTTTAAAGTAATCCCAGACCCTAGGACGTCTAAAACTTTCAAGTAACTCCGGAGGTCTACTCTAATTTCACATTCGTATCATCGACGACCTTCACACATTTTCTTACTCTCCTAAAATTTTTTCATTTAAACGACGTCAAATATTCTTCCTTCTTTTTTTTCAAAAAACGTACTTATTTAGAATTGGGAAGTACAGATAGTAGTAAAAGAACTACGGAGTCACGGTCCTGAAGAAGTCCACGAAGTCCATCTTTTTACCCCCTCCCTTTTGGTCTCCCCGATAGAGATGATGGGGTGAGCGGGGTGGAGACATCCCACGACGAAAAAATGTCGGACTGAACTAAAAGTGTAAGTGAGACTGAAAAAGGAATCTAAGGGAACTTTAAAAGGGACCGGGTCTTCGGGGGTAGAAACAATGTTCTCCAGTCTAGGGACTACGGTATACAGACCCTCGTCGTCCTTCCTGGAGGACCAATTCCTCTTCCAAGTATGTACCAGCAACCCAGTTTGAGGGTTCTTGTGGAGTGTAAGGACGGACCCAAGGGTTCAAGGGAGATCTCTTTCGTATTAGAGGTCTAATCCCTTCTAAAAAGAGTGTTCATTTCAAAACGTCACAACGTTTCATCCTTTTTGTACCCTAAACTTTAGCCTCCTGGAACCTACACTCAGGGTTGAGGTACCGAACCATTTCAGATACCGTGTACAGTGTCATAAAGACTGGGTGTCTTTACTTCAGTCATTATGGATAGAATGTTTTCAAAATGTTCCTAATTTATTCTAGTTCTAAAACAATATCACCAACCGTATTTAATTCGTTATTTACTTATTATCAGTAATAGTACACTCATTTATACACCATGTACCACCACCTTTCTACACACTTTCCTCCAAACACCCTCTTCCCTTTCTTCTTTCCTTCATTCCAAAAGTGACTGTCCAAAGTTATATTTTACGTCCAGTGGTCAGTCACATGGGTTCGTCCTCTTTCTCTTACAGACCTCTCTTATTGATTACTGTTTCAGATCTTTAGACCAATTCCTCTTCCTCGGTCATTTGTGAAACGGATAAATTTGTTACGTAAAACACTTTTGTGTTAAAGTGTCGTATTCCCTTTATAATTAATCCTTTTTATACGTATTAGAACTGTATGTTACCTAGTGTTTAAAAGCAAATGGTACTTGGTAAAGTAAGACGTAAACGTCTCCCAAAAATTTACGAATAATTCGTAAATTATCTAACATTTCTAAAACTGGAGTAAAAATAAGAGTAAAAGGTAACCTAAATTATCCAAAGGGTCAGTCACTAGTCGGTTCCTGGGAAACTGAGACTCAAGTTACGAATAAAGTGATAGTGTCGTTTACGACAACTTGAAATCCGGTAAACCCCTCAGTCCCCTGATTCCTTTTATCCTGGTGAGCATAGTTGGGGTTTGGTATGATCGAGTCGGACTTTGGGAAATTTAGGGGGTGACAAATAACAGATAGATACTTCGTGATCTTCCTCTCAACCAACACTTTAGTCTTCGGGACCGGATGAAGACGTTGATTCTATAGATCAATAACACCTTCAGTACAGTGACGAGACAGGGCGTAACAGGAGTCAGACTTTTATACTCCAGTCTAACGTACAGCCCCAACTGTATAGTTTACTCTACATAATCCTTAAATTCGAGGTAACAAAACTTTTTAGTCGGAGGGTGATTTCCTAAAGAGACCCACAGACAGATGAACAACGTTGAAGAGCTCAAGTCGTCCAGAACCTACTATAGTCTACTACTCCTTTCCGACCCCTTCTCGTACTCTCCTATGTCTAACACTCCCGGACACTAGATTCGTCAGGTCTCTCTACCATCTTTCCTCCCGATTCTATCTAAAATCGACTCTTTCGTAAGTAAGAGAATAAGTTGTTCACAAATAAATCTCAGTAGCTCGACCCAAATCGACCCAGATGACGTGAAGATCCTACCACTGTGAAAAGACTAGGAGAAGAGAATGAGTCTTTAATACCTGATTTAAACTTAATAACTGGATCCGTACGTAGTACCCTACCTTCCCGTCTTTGGTTATTTCTAGGAAAGGACACATTTTATATTTAAGATTGTCCCTGTCTATTAGAAATTACATGATTTAGGTAATAGACATACAATCTCCACAATACATATTACCCTACAAATGGAAGTATCCTTCATGAATCTCAGTCCTTTTCCTTTCAACGTTATAAATTATCTCATTATCCTATCACTCTATAAATAAATAGGAGTTTGAGTGAAAGAACGAATTCGATTTTTCCCCTATAAAATATTTAATTTTTAGGATAAGGGTCTCTTACTGAGTCTAGTAATGGGGTGATTTATTCATTTATAAAAATTTTTTTAAAAATCCCTACCTTATAGATTCTTTGGTACTTTTGAGAATCGTAATAACTACTTAAACGCGACAACCCCAACAGATGACTGGGTCTATAGGTCTGGTATGAGAAACAAGAGAAGAACCCCTGAATGGAGGACTGGGACTACTACTAGGACCACTAGTCCCGACTAGGAGTGGACGTGTGCGGGTACATGAAGAAGGAACCAGTAAGCAGAAAGGATCTGTTTACGGTGAGAAGTCAGTGGTATGGGTTCTACGACGTCTTAAAGGACAGAGTCTCCTTCTGGTCAAGTCACACCCCTACGTAACGGGTCTCAAAGAAAAAGTGTACCGTGACTCTAGACGAACGAGAGACGATACCGGATACTGGTGATACCACGGTAGACAGTGGGAGACGAGATACGACACTAGTACTTACCTGGAGACACGTAACGTCACCAGTCACGTCGTACCCACTACCCCAAAGACTTGCGTGATCACTTATCAGAAACATGGGTCTTGAATGTCGAGACCCCAGGGTTATAGTAGAGGGGGAAGTCGACACTTGACGAAAGTGAGAAGGGAGAGAGGACGTCACTATGGTACGGATTGTGATAGTCCGACCGACCAAGACGACGTAAAGATCCTGAACTGTGAAAAGGACTAGGAGAAGAGAATGAGATTTTAGTAAGAACGGTAAGATTAATAGAGAAGGAGATGTCCGGTTCCGTTTCGGAAGAGGTGGACGAGGAGGGTGGAGTGGTACCACGAGAACAAGATACCCTTACCGAGATAAGTCCATATAATCGGGGAGAAGTCCTAGTTAGGACCTGGCTCAACAGAGACATGTCATACCACACTAGTGTAGGAACTATTTGGGGAAGTAAATGTCGAAATTGTTGGTCGTCCACTTCCGTCGAAACGTCTCCTACGATTCCGTGGTCCATACACAGAGTCCCAAAATTTTTTACCGTTATCCTACGAACAAGATTATCTCTTGGTTAGATGTTCCCTTCTCTTGAAACATTTGAATCTCGAAGATACCAAGAAGTAAAAATTATTTTAAGTTCACATAAATAAAGAATAAGTTTCAATTCACTGAAGGTTTGCGATTCTTTATATCAGTCTCTTGATAAAACGGGTAGGACCCAGACTCCCCTTTGTAAATCTCTGTAGTCGAGGATGGTGTCGGAGACCTTTGATCAGGTCTTCGTCACTGAAGTGATGTAAACTCCTCGGTCTTGGTCTTTTTTCTGGGACTGTTCTTATTTCTAGGACTCGGATCCTGGAAATGGACACCTAAATGTGTTTCCTGAGATAATCATGTTTCCGTTTCTTGTTCATTGGATAGGTATAAATTAAAAGGTTTTACTCACTCAAGTCGTAGGGGGTAAGTAGACTGGACTACCGTGGTGTCCGTATCAGTTTCTTATCACTTTAGTTTCCTACTTGTACAATTTATAGATACTCGTCTCCTTGCCTATTTCTTTTACTCCGTATACGTATGTTACCTCATAATAAGTCGAAATTTTGTTCTACCTTTAAGATGTCACACACTGGCCTACTTACTTGGAACTCCTGTAACACGATTCCTCTATTCGGTCAGTCTCCTCTTTTTGGTAAGACATCAAAATGAATACCCGAAGGGACCACCGAGTCTCCAATTTCGTAGACGGACGTTACGTCCATCTGGACCCAACCTAGGAACCCAGCCCTTCTAGGGGACCTCTTCCTTTACTTTTCGTTCGAGTATCTTCGTCTTACACCTTACCACCAACGGTCCCCGACCCCCTTCTCCCTTAACCCTTCGACGATAAGTTACCCATGTCTCAAAGTCAGTTTGTTCTATTTTTTTTTAAACTTCTAGAAGATGTGTAGTTATAAGTATATCAATTGTTGTGATATGTGAATTTTATACACTTCTCCCATTTAAAATACGAAAAACGGTGTTATTTTTATATATTCTTCTGACTTGTATGACAATATGATTTTTGACTAAAACGTAAAACGATGTTGGGGAACCGTTTTCCGTATGTAATATTTTACATCGTAAACATAAACTACATATATGGGTGGCATTTATTCTTTTTTTTTAATTTCGTTTAATTTTGTAGTTCTCTCGTAATAAAAATAGAAAAAGAATTGTTTGTATTCTTTTATAGTTCTTTATGACGCTATTTTACCCGTTGTTCTATACACATATGTAACAACTCCTATGAAATATAATTGATTTGAAAGTATTTAACTAGATCAATATACGTAGTTTTAATTTTCAGTATTGTACTAGTAAATTTTTACGGTAAGAATAATATTCGTTTATTAAAGAGTGTGAAAGAGGATTTACTTCTACGTGTGACAGGATTGTGAATAACATAGGTGGGATCGATTTAAGTAGTGATGTGTATAAGGTGGTGTCAGGGTGACTTATCGGACAAGAAATTTCTAATTGGATGTTCACTCTAGTCGTTTTACTTCCTTATCTTTCCGAGTTAGGAACAAGGGGGTATCTTTGTTGTTACATTTTTACTATGTACTTGGTTCTACAGAAATATTCTTAATGTCTACAAAGTCGTGGGGTCCCTTCGTGTTATTGGTTCTTGTCAGTGTAACTTTATCCACTCTTCTCGTGAAAGTGAAAAGGACGTAATTGGAGGGGGGATTTGACACGTCGGGTCTCGGTTCCGTCTACACGAGTCGGTTACTGGAGACGGTACCACCCTTCTTCTCTTGCCTCACGCGTGAGTCAGAGGGTCGGACAGACACGTGGGTGAGGGGTTCCCCGGTGCAGGATGGAGAGGAGTATTGTTCACAACTTCTTCGTCGTATCAGGTCTACGGACTTAGTCGATTCTTGGTTCCTTTTCGTCCCCTACAGAAGGATGTCGATCGTTCCTAGAAGCTCTAACCCTTTTGTACGCCTTGGTTCCGAAGAGGGAGTCTTCCCTCATTCTCCTCACCCGGTACGGAGGTTACAGGTGTAAGAAAGACACGTCATCGAGTCCCTGTCAAGGACACATCGGAGTGCAGTTCACGATTGTCTTGGTCGTTTCAATTTGTTGTCTCCCTTGTTCTCTAATATCGGAGGTAATTTTTTTTTTTTTTCTGACCAGTAAACCTATTAAATCCTTGTATCCGGTTATTAGAGACCGGTCTGTAAAACTACTTTCAGAAAAGGAGAGTCAGTAGTATATGTGACCCTCTCCATAAACACTGAACTTTTTACGTCTGTAGTCGTGTCTCGATGTTCCCTGAACTTACTAGTCCTTTTGATATTGTATTAGTTTCCTCATTTTATTTAGAGATCATTGACTGGGATCTCTTTACCTCTAGATACCTAAACGACTGTTTTAAGTTTTGTTAGAAGACTTTCTTCGAGTCACTTAATGTTATCTTGAGTCAATTTATCTAAGTCCTTTTACTGTGTTCTTGTTTTACTCTTATAGTTGTTTCTCTGTCTTTGCTATTTTTTTCTTGTTTAGTCTTATGTCCTCTCCTCTCCGTTGATCACCAATGATATCCACCTCCTCAACCCATTTTACCCGTTACCACCAGTTTTCCATATTTTAACGTCAATGTTCTGTTTACTCAGAATCCCTACATTACATGTCGTACTTCTATACAATTGTTACGAGATATCATATAAAGTTTAAACGATTCTCTCATCTGGAACTTTCAAGAGTAGTGTTCTTTTTTTTATATTGACACACCACTAGTAAAACGTCCTATATAATTTTGTATGTAGTTTGTGATACAACACATGGATTTTACTTATGTTCCAATACGTAGTTATAGATTTTTTTTTTTTTTTTTGGAGTTGGTAAATTTTTTACTGGTATTTCTATATCTTTTCCTCTTTTTGACCGTTACTGTGATACCTGAATTTTACTCTCTTCCCTGAAGGGACCACCAGGTCACCAATTCTTAGACGGACGGTTATCTCTTCTGTGTCCAAACTAGGGACCAACCCCTTCTAAGGTGTACGTCGTCCCGTAGGTACGTAGTGTTGAAATGACTTCGGGTGTATGAGATGTCGGGTACGAGTCGTTGTTCTCTTCAGTGATGTTACTTTTCGGAGACGTTGATCTCTCATCGGGAGTGAGTGAAATTGATCTCTTTCGGACGTGTGTCGTTACTTCTGGGTCACGTCGGTTTATTTATTTATTTTTAAAATTTTTCTTCTTTCTGTAATTTTCTATTTATTTTACTCTGTCTTTATCAACGATTTCAGGTACATTTTAAAGTTGTTTGACGAAATAACTACTACCTGATTTTTTGTATGAAATTTGATCGAAAGTACTCGGGGATGGAGACTTTGTACTGTCTACAAGAGTTTTGGGTCCTTTTAAAACTGTAGAGGGTGGGTATGATTGACGTAAATTGAGGTCATATGTCTACTAAACGACTGGTATTTGTGGATGACTCGGTCTCTCTTGATTTCAAGATAGTAAATGGAAGAGAAAGGAGATGGATTAGAGTAATCGGAGATAGAGAGGTCGGTAAGTCTTTGTTCAGGGTCTTTGTTATGACGTCATTCCCCAAGACACCCAGTCTTTAACCTTTCCCGTGTCGTTCCTACTAAACATTCACGAAGTGGGGTAGACCCGAAGTCGATCCTCCTCAGTTTCCGAGTTTTCTATCCCTTACTTCAGTGGATTTACGAGTAAGTCAGTGCCATAGACTGTGTATTCGACCCTCCCGAACTTCTGTTTCTAAAAGGAAGTCTCGTACATTTCTTCTGAAATGGTACACCAAACCGAAGTTGTTACGTATCATGGGAATCCTATTAGTCTGAATACGTACCGTAGGGTCTCGAGACTCATACTCTCCAGTTCTTTTATCCCATTTTCATAGTATCGGAAAAGACTGGAATAGAACCTTCAGTAGGTCGTAGTGAAGATGAATTAAGAATAATGTTCTCTCAGATTCGGGTGAGTCTAAACATCGCTTCTCGTCTGGGTGATTGGTTACTCTTACAGTTTCCTTTATAGTAGAAATCTTTTAATTTAGACGACATGGGACATTTTCATTAATTATTTTTTATGACCTCGACTTCTTACGTTACTAACGTTACTTTTGAAGTGATCATCTGAACTATTTTGTCTTTTTCCTTAGTTTCTTGAGTTTCTACTTCTTACATTTAAAATGTCAGTATCTTAGTTTCTTTTTTCTTACTTTTGTCACTTCTTTCGGATTTCCTGAGTCCCTTGAGAATAGTCAACTTGATTATATGTGTAGAATCCTCAGGATCTCTATCTTCTCTACCACTTCCCCCGTCTTTCGAATAAATTTATTTATTATCGACTTTTGAAGGGTCTATATTCCTCTGATTAACCGTAGGTATAAGTCCTACGGTTTCCTACAGTCTATCTTCTTTGGTTCAGATATGACTGTGTAATATTGATGTAAAAGTTTCTATTTCTTAAAACTTTCGTCGTTCTCTTTTCGTTGAGTAGTGTATAATCCCTTGGAGTATTCCGATAGTCACTTAAAGAGTCGTCTTTGCAGAGTACGGTCCTTTCTGACTCTACTATATAAGTTTCACGACTTTCTTTTTTTAATTGTTAGTTCTTATGACATAGGTCATTTTGAGAAGGAATCTTTATTTCTGTTTCCCCCTTCTTCTCTCCCTTCTCTATCAATCCCTCAAACCTTAGTTGTATATGTGAGACAATATAAATTTTACCTATTGGTTGTTCCTGGATGACATATCGTGTCTCTTGAGTTACAGTGTACTGTCGGACCTACGGTCCCCTCAGACCCTCTCTTCTCTATGTACATATACATAAAGAGTCAGGGAAACGATGAGTGGACTTTGATAATGTCGTCGCAATTGACCGATTTGAGGTTATATTTTATTTTTCATTTTCTTTCTTTCCATTCTAATTTAAGAAGGGTCTTTTTGTTTTCTTCTTTATCTTTTGACATTGTCTGGTTATATTTATTTCTCTAATCGTCTTTCTCGTTTATTGGTTTAAAATTTTACACATTATCTTTATTTATCTGTAAAGGGTATCTCTTGTATGTTTACCAGTTGTCCGTAAACTTTTTCCCGATCTTTATCCATTAGTAGTCCCTTTACGTTTGATTTTTGTTAATGTATGGTGGAGTTTGGATAATTTTACCGATAATTTTTTGTTTGTTTTCTATCACAATAGTTTCTAGACCTCTTTAATCTTCGGAGATGACAACCACCTTTACATATTTATTTATACATGTAGATAGGTTTGGATAATGTCAGGAGTAAAGAGATGAACTAGTATATCTGTTTTAACTATAGATACCGAAGAAAGAGGTGACAAAATAATAAGGAGACAGGAGTCGGTGTTGGATTAATCTCAAGAATTGGATCATTTCGATGATAAATACTTTTCGGACTCAAGAGTTATAAGACGGTGAAAAAAAAAAAAAAAACCACTATCATCGCACGGTAACAAAAGATAATTGAATTAGATGATAAACCGTAACTTTCTGATTTTCTTTTGGCTCTCGGATGAGACGCAAGGTCTAGATGACAAGGAACTATGGTAAACCATCGTCGGTAGGTTAAAGGGGAAGTATTAGTCCCAGTTAGTGAGGTCGGTCAACTCATTCGAGAAAAAACAGATAACCGAGTCTCCGTTTTCTTCGGGTTTTACCGGTTCATCGATAGAATGGAAAGGGAAGTATCCTTGGTAACAAAAATCGTACGAAATTCGTAAAGAGGAGTTCCTAATTCTATACTTTTGGTCCTTTCATGTATGTATGTTATTGGGTCCTACCCAACAAAATATATTATTACTTTCCTTGTGAGTGTGAAGGTGGGAAAATAAGGGTCCGAAGAAATACCCCCTCTATCGTTTTATAATTACTAGAGTCTAAGTTCTTTTTATAACGTAGGATATTATGATTTAAGGTAGGAAAAGTCCTACAATGGAGAGTTAACACAGTATTGACTCAGAAGTCATTCGGACAGGGTAGAAAGTCTATCGGTTCGGTGAAGACCGACCACCCCATGTACCATTCGTATTAATTTAAGTACCCGTACTCAAACGAATTAAAAAAATCCCTCTGGTAAAATTCTAGATGAGAGAGTGATTGAAGTTATGTCATAACGACTGACGAAAGTTATACAACATGTAAAATAAAGGTCTTAAATAAATGGAATGTTGACCTTCAACCGTGGCAAACTAGTTGTAGAGTAAAGAGGATGGTGGACCGTATACCTTTAGTGGTAAGTTGAGATAAAGATATCTAAGTCAAAAAAATATAGAGTTTATATTCACTTAATTATGTCATAAACAGAAAAGAACAGACTGAATAAAGTGAATCTTATTGCGACAGTGCCAAGTAGGTACAACAACGTTTTCCATCCTAAAGGAAGAAGAGATACCGACTCATTATCAGATAATATATAGTATATATTGTCTGATAAGATATGTGTGTATGTGTGTATGTGGTGACAAAGTAATAGAAAAGTAGATAGTCACCTGTGAATCCAACGTTGGCACAGAACCAAAACATTCATCACGACGTTTCTTGTAAAGAAACTTGATAGAGGAGTTATATAGAGAAACCGTATCATTAAATTAAAGGAAACCCATAATAGGTCTCCACCCTAATAATCCAAGGTTAAATACCATGAACATAAAAATCACAAATCTTCGTGTATTTATGACAAAAGGTATCACCGACATGGTTAAATGTAAGGGTTCTTGTCATGTATTCATAATGGAAAGAGGTGTAGGAGACGTTACCGTTAGGTGACGTCATGAGAACGGACCTCTTAGGGGTATCTGTCTCCTCAGTCCTCCCGATGTCAGGTACCTCAACGTTCCGAACGTTTCTCAGTCTGTACTGACTTCACTGACTCGTACGTACGTATCATGATGATACATGATATCGTCATGACATGTATCATCACATAGACAATATAGGGTATAAGAGTTAAATTGTGAGGGGGAGTGAAAAGAGAGACCGTTGGTATTCAAACAAAAGATATAAAGACTCAGATAAAGAGAGAAAAAATTTAATTAATAAAAAATTTAACCTCCGATTAATTAAATGTTATAACAAACATAACATCGTCAAAAACGGTATGTGACTGTACTTAGTCGGTACCCACATGTACACAGGGGGTAGGACTTAGGGGGAGGGTTTAGGGAGGGGTAGGGTAGGGAGTCCAACAGGGTCACGTAGCCGAAACTCACGGGACAAAGTACGTAGTTTGAACCTGATCACTAGACAAAGTGTATATCATTATATGTACAAGGTCACGATAAGAGAGTTTAGTAGGGTGGGAGTGGAAGAGGGTGTCTCAGGTTTTCAGACAAGAAGTGTAGACACAGAGAAAACGACAGAGTGTATGTCCCAGTAGTAATNACGTAGCCGAAACTCACGGGACAAAGTACGTAGTTTGAACCTGATCACTAGACAAAGTGTATATCATTATATGTACAAGGTCACGATAAGAGAGTTTAGTAGGGTGGGAGCGGAAGAGGGTGTCTCAGGTTTTCAGACAAGAAGTGTAGACACAGAGAAAACGACAGAGTGTATGTCCCAGTAGTAATGGTAGAAAGATTTAAGGCATATATACGTAATTATATGACATAACCATAAAAAGAAAGACTGAATGAAGTGAGACATATTATCCGAGGTCAAAGTAGGTGGAGTAATCTTGACTAAGTTTAACAAGAAAAATTATCGACTCATTATAACGTGACACATATACATGGTGTCGAAAGAATAGGTAAGTAGACGGCTACCTGTAGATCCAACGAAGGTGCAGGATCGACAACATTTGTCACGACGTTACTTGTAACCCCATGTGCACAGAGAAAGTTAAGACCAAAGGAGTCACACATAGTAAACATAGTGAAAAAAATCTGAGGTGTATATTCGCTATAGTATACCATAAACGTACAGAGACAGACTGAATGAAGTGAATCATATTATTGGAGATCTAGGTAGGCACACGACATTACCGTAACAAAGTAGGAAAAGATACTGATTATAAGGTGACATACGTACGTACATACAATAAAAGAAAGTATTCATTCATTCGTTTCCTGACACGAGTCAGCACAGGCTAAGAGAGGTCAGGGTGCCTGACATCGGGTGTGTCCGAGGAGACGGGTACCTTAAAAAGTCACTCCTTATGACCTCACCCAATAGTAAAGGATGAGGTCCCTTAGAAGGGTCGGATCGTTAGTTTGGACGTAGAGAGTGTGGAGGACGTCCACCCAAGAAATGGTGATCGTGGTGGACCCTTCGAATATGTATGTCTAAATCCATATGTGTGTGTGTATGTGTATATATATGTCTATGTATATATAGTGTATAAATAGGTAAGTAGACAACTACCTGTACATACAACGCAGGTACAGAACCGATAATATTTATGACGACGACGACACTTGTGACTCCATATATAGAAAAACTTCATCTCAAAAGTATAAAAGACCTACATACGGGTCCTCACCCTAACGTCCTAGTATACCGTTGAGATCAAAATTAAAAAATTCCTCTGAGGTATGACAAGACCACATATCACCGACATGGTTAAATGTAAGGGTAGTTGTCATATCCTCCAAGCGAAAAGAGGTGTTGGAGGGGTCTTAAATAATAAACGTCCGTAAAACTAGTACCGGTAAGACTGGTCACACCCTCACTATAGAGTAACACTGTAGAGACGTTTCAGTGGACTCACTAAAGGTCTTCTTCGGTAAGTTTCCCACCACAGTCTGGTCAACGTGGGATAATGTCTGTACGTTCCCTACGGTTCCTTCGGTAAGTACTCTCACGACTCGACTCGTGACGACTTTGGTCCGTAATGTATTCGGTAAGGTCAATCATTTCGTCCGGGACTATTCAATATACGTGACTTACTCGGACCGTAAAGTCTTCAGTACTCTCGACGTCCTCGGGTCATTACGTCTTCTGTGCATGACGTCCTCGGACGGATCCTCTCATGTGGTCTTGTTCTTCTCTTGGAGAAAGGAATGGTGATAGGGAGATGACGGGAGATGACTGTTTCAATTTTAGTACAGTCGACCGTTCCCTTTTTATAAGTGTCTACGGTCGAGACAATAGTGTCTAGTCCGTTACTTTCCATCTAATCCTCGATTCCTCGTTATTTATCGAGCATGTCAGTCAAACCCTCTGACTGTAGGAATGTAACAACACGAAAGGTTGGGTACTTGGACTTATTGTGTGGTAACTAGATCAAGGAATTAAAGGGATTGTTACACAATATCACAAGACACATCTTTATCACTTATAGGAAAATTATTTAGATATAAATTTGACTTTCTCCTCTCACTATTTCAACCGAATTTCGAGTTGTAAGTCTTTTGCTTCTAGTGCCGTAGACCAGGGTAGTGAAGTACCCTTTATCTACCCCTTTGTCACCTTTGTCACCGTCTGAAATAAAAACCCCCGAGGTTTTAGTGACGTGTACCACTGACGTCGGTACTTTAATTTTCTGCGAATGAGGAACCTTCCTTTCAATACTGGTTGGATCTATCGTATAAGTTTTCGTCTCTGTAATGAAACGGTTGTTTCCAGGCAGATCAGTTCCGATACCAAAAAAGGTCACCAGCACATACTTACACTCTCAACCTGACACTTCTTTCGACTCACGGCTTCTTAACTACGAAAACTTGACACCACAACCTCTTCTGAGAACTCTCAGGGAACCTGACGTTCCTCTAGGTTGGTCAGGTAAGACTTCCTCTAGTCGGGACCCTAAAGAAACCTTCCTTACTACGATTTCGACTTTGAGGTCATGAAAACCGGTACGCTTCTCAACTGAGTAACCTTTTCTGAGACTACGACCCTCCCCAACCCCCGTCCTCTTCCCCTGTTGTCTCCTACTCTACCGACCTACCGTAGTGACTGAGTTACCTGCACTCAGACTCACTTGAGACCCTCAACCACTACCTGTCCCTCCGGACCGCACGACGTCAAGTACCCCAGCGTTTCTCATCCTGTACTGACTCACTGACTTGACTTGACTTGACTGACTATAAATCCATAAGTCACAAACAACCACGATAATATTTTGACTTAAAAATAAAGTAAAAGGTTACCAAAGAATAAGTATTTTTATGTTGAAGTCGGTCAAGTCAGTGAGTCAGTGCAGGTCGAGAAACACTGGTGTACCTGACGTCGTACGGTCCGAAGGGACAGGTAGTGGTTGAGGACCTCAAACGAGTTTGAGTAAAGATAGCTCAACCACTGTGGTAGGTTGATAGAGTAGGAGACAGTAGGGGAAGAGAAAGACGGAAGTTAGAAAGGGTCGTAGTCCCAGAAAGGGTTCCTCAGTCAAGAAGTGTAGTCCACTGGTTTTATAACGTCAAAGTCGGAGTCGTAGTCAGAAAGGTTACTTATAAGTCCTGACTAAAGGAAATCCTACCTGACCAACCTACAGGAACGTCAGGTTCCCTGAGAGTTCTCAGAAGAGGTTGTGGTGTCAAATTTTCGTAGTCGAGAAACCACGAGTCACAAGAAATACCAGGTTGAGAGTGTAGGTATGTACTGGTGACCTTTTTGGTATCCAAATCGATATGTCCGGAAACAACCGTTTCATTACAGAAACAATAAATTATACGACAGATCCAAACGGTATCAAAAAGAAGGTTCCAAAGAATAAATATTTTTATGTTAAATTAAAAGTATATAACTGTGACATACACCATTTAAAGGATTTAAGTGAACAATTAATATTATCAAATAGACATCTAAGAAAACTAAAAACTTATCTTATAGTATATTAAAAGTTTATTATCGGTAAATAGAATAATAAAGGTAAGGAATCTTGAAAATAAGAAAAGGAACGAATAACGTAACCGACCACAGAGATCACATTTCAAATTCGACATATTACCCATAAGTACAGAGTAAAGTTCGGATACCTCTTTTCAAAAATTATAAAATGGTAATTCATACGAACAACGTCCAAAACACTTGTGACATAGTCTCACTTTTTGAAGGGAAGAGGGAAAATACAAATCAAAAGACTGTTCAAAATTTGTAATTTCCCACTATTTAGACTAATTTGTTAAAAAGATATAGATAACTTTAAGTGTACTACACAAAAGGAAATAGGACAATTCATCATTTAAATATGACCAGTTAAAAAGTTTACAATTTCGTTACTATGTATCATATTTATTTAAGTTCAACAAAGTTAACTTAATATTAAAAAGACGTAAATAACTTAATATAAACAATTATGAAACAAATCCTTAAAATGTAGATTTTAGTACTTTCTCTAACCGGACATTGTAAGCAAATAAGGTTACTAAAACAGTCAAAGTCACAGTTCTAATATAATCCGAACATTTTGTTCAACCCTTCACAAAAAAGTCAGAGGTTTTCTCAAACATATTGTAACCACAGTGCCAAAGAAATTACAAATCTTATATATGACTATTTCGTTAACCTGAACCTCGAAAGTAATACCTTTCTATAAATTGAAATTGTTAAAAACTAATCCATATTCTTTACTAAGACTATGTCTTTAATATTACTCAAAATCTTTTTATGTCTAGATGAGGGAAACATAAAACCACTTTAAGTCTAGTAGTTTTTGTTTTTCTGAAATTTTAATCGGACTTTCTTTTCCAAATATAGGATGTTTCTTTGTTGTTAAACTGAGAGTAGTGTAGTCACTTTGGTTTTTTCCACCTTATGATGGGAGTTTTACGACTCTTTTTTTATTGATACTGAATAGTAACCTGAGACACTCTCTCCCTCTCTTACCCTACTAAACTCTCTTACCGTAACTTTGTACATATTATAGTATATTCTTTGCTTAGAGGTCAGGTCCAAGCTACGTCCTATGTCCTACGAACCCCGACCACGTGACCCTACTGGGTCTCCCTACCATGCCCCTTCCTCCACCCTCCGTCCAAGTCCTACCCCTTGTACACATGTGGACACCACCTAAGTACAACTACATACCGTCTTGGTTATGTCATAACATTTCATTTTTATTATTATTATTATTATTTATTTATTTACTATTTACCAATTTTTTATGTTATTGGAAAAACGACTGACATTTTATTTATTTATTTATTTCATACTTCGACTTTGTGTGTGTGTTTTTTTTCTTTCTTTCTTTAGACACCATGTATATGTGTTACCTCATAATGAGTCGGTAATTTTTCTTATGTAAACTTAGGTAAGATTACTCCACCTCCTTTGACCTCGGATAATATGTCTCACTTCATTCGGTCTTTCTTTTTGTGGTTATGTCATATGATTGTGTATAGATACCTTAACTCTTTCTACCATTACTATTGGGACATACGCTCTGTCGTTTTCTCTGTGTCTACATATCTTGTCAGAAAACCTGAGACACCCTCTCCCTCTCCCACCCTTCTAAACCCTCTTACCGTAACTTTGTACATATTATAGTATATTCTTTACTTAGCGGTCAGGTCCAAGTTACGTCCTATGTCCTACGAACCCCGACCACGTGACCCTACTGGGTCTCCCTACCATGCCCCTCTCTCCACCCTCCCCCCCAAGTCCTACCCCTTGTGTACATGAGGGCACCGTCTAAGTACAACTATATACCGTTTTAGTTATGTTATAACATTTCATTAATCGGAGGTTAATTTTATTTATTTAAATTTAAATTTTTATTTTTAACGTATTATTCATTTCAGAATTAAGTTGTTATTCATATTCTAATCGAAAAAGTCTGTTTATTTACGATGTTTTCAAGTGCGAGTGACAATTTCCAACTTAAAACGGAGGTTTTATCCACACAACTTCAAGATTGTGGTTCGTGGAGTGTAGAAGAAACCTTTATCCTAGAAATGTCTCTATTAGTTCAATTTTACTCAAGTAGTCCTACGTAAGATCAGGATATACTATATAAAATATTTTCCTACGTTAAACCTGTGTCTTTGTCTGCATATCTTTTATTTTTACTGTTCTGTGTGTCCCTCATTTACTGGTGCACCGACCTAAT
The DNA here is from genome assembly GCA_006410555.1 of Capra ibex. Lineage (NCBI taxonomy): Eukaryota > Metazoa > Chordata > Mammalia > Artiodactyla > Bovidae > Capra > Capra ibex. The sequence goes on from SJYO01055316.1 coordinate 32,167, forward strand.
TACGTGGATGTTCCTTGCGGTTCCTAACGGAGAGGTTTTTTTTTTTTTGTGGATCTTCGATCTTCTTCGTTCTTTCTTAAGAACAGTTCTTGACAGTCTCGTGTGTCGGGAGGACTGTAGGTCGGAGGTCTTGGTACCCTGATTTGACACAAAATTCGGCGGACTAAAGGTCATTAAACAATGTCTTTAAGAACTTTTGATGATGTGACTTCATCGAAGATTCCCTAAAATAGTCAAAAAGCAAGTAAATATTTTGTCAATAATTCAATAATGTAAGGTCCGTGACGATATTCACGATGTCTATGTCAGTACTTATTTTATCTATTTTAGATAGAAGTATCTAATTATGAGATTTCTCCCCTCTGTCTGTTATTTGTTCGTTTATTGTAGTATATTGTACACTGTGTTATAACCTACGACACCTCTTTAGATTTCGTCCTGTTTATACTGTCATATGATTTTGAGACTACAAAAAGTATCCACTAGTATCTTCAGGAGAGGTTATTGTACTGTAAGCTCGTCTTCAATCCCCCTTTTTTCCTCAATCACTCGGTATACCGATGGACCCTTTTCTCGTGATACGTGTCTCGTTTGTCGTTCGTGTCAGTATTTTACCTTGTACAAAACATATAAGTTTCTTGTCGTTATTCTGATCTCGATGACCTCTCTTTAATCTTACCCCTCACGCCCTTTTCTACTCCAGGGTCTCTATAGGTCCGGTGTAGTGTTCCTAGAACTCCGGTGTGATTCGTAAACCAAAAATACGACTCACCATTCCTTATAGAGGATTTTTCTTCCTTTTATTTAGATTTTCCTTCTAGATTTCATGTTAAACCTTATTATTCGTTTCTTCAATTATTTGTACACCCACTGCGTCCCAAGACAAAAAAAATGGGGTTAGGTAAGAAGGGAACAAGGTACCAAGATATCAAAATCGACCTGTGGACCGATGGGTCGATCTTTGATTTAAGGTATCAGGAGGAATATTGATCCATACAACCCCCAAGAGTTCTAGTGAGGGTTCCAAATCACTAAATGATTCTTCTGAGTGTCTTAAGTCGTGTATCAACATAATTCTATGTTTCACTTTAGTAGTCGTTTTCTTTTTCCACGGACTCCGTTGCAGGTCTTCTTTACTTCATGGTCGAAGGTTTTAGGGAGAGGGTCATCTCCGAGTGTACACATGTACGACAGTAAATATCCTGTGTGAATAAAGGGTTCGTTCCTTAACACTGACGGATACACTTTACAACGGTTGTCCTTATCGAGTAATCTCCGAGTCACGAGTGTCAAAATTTAACCTCCGACCAGTACACCCGTGGGGATCATATTGTGTGTGTATTAAGATGTGAGGTTTTATCTTTCGTCGACAACTTCTATTTGTTATAATAAACATCTTTGTTAATTCCGTGTTACTTTGTGAGAATAGACAACTTCTTTACATCCTTGGTAGAACTTTAGTAGTCGGTCTTAGTTACAATGTTCACCCGAAAAGGTTTCTATCGTCAACAGAATGTAGTATGTGTTTTTAATTAAGTTTTACGAAGCTCATATACTGGTCTTTAGTATGTTGAGGATCTTCCTTCGTCCGTTATTCAAGTAACTGTAGTGAGAACCGTTACAAAAGGACCTGGACTGAGGTTTCCGTTACCGTTGTTTTCGTTTTTATTTGGTCACTTTGGTGTATTTTGTTTTTGTAAATACGTGTCACTTCTTTGTTGGTTGTCTTATTTTTCCACTAGATGACTTACTCCCTCTATAAAAGTTTGACAAAACGGTTATTCCCCAATTTTAAATAAATATATTTCTTGAATATGTTGAGTTATTGTTATTGTTTTTTTTTTGCTGAAAATTTTTATACCTGTCTCCTAGACTTATCTATAGAAAGGTTTCTTCTGTATTTCTACCGGTTGTCCGTATACTTTTCTAGAGTTGTAGTAATTAGTATTCCCTTTAATTTTAGTTTTGGTTTCTCGATAGTGAAGTGTGGATAGTCTTACCGATAAAAGTTTTCCTGTTCTTTACGGTTCACGACCATTTGTACACCTCTTTTCCCTTGGGAGTACGTGATAACTACCTTTACATTTGACCATGTCGGTGATTTCTTTTGTGATACTTCTAAGGTTTTACTTAATTTATATCTTGATGGTAGTCAAGTCAAGTCAAGTCAACTTAGCGAGTCAGTACAGACTGAGAAACGCTAGGGTACTTAGCCTCTTCTGGGTCATTAAGATGAAGACTCACAAATACATTTCCTTTTTTGGTGATTAAGTTTTTCGTTATACGTAGAAATCCGAGTAACGTTGTAATAAATATTATCGGTTCTATACCTTCGTTAGATTTATAGGTAACTATCTATCCTTTCTACACTCTAATCTATCTTTCTGTTACCTTATAATGAGTCTATAAAATTTTTTACTTTAAAACGGTCGACTCTGTTACATCTACCTACAGTCCCCATAATTCACTTCACTTTACGAGGTTAGTAGATTGTAGTCACACTATGGTCTGGTTTTTTAGTGTTTTTTCTTTTTATATCCGGTTGTAGTGATTACTTGTATCTATATTATTAGTAGTTGTTCATATTCGTTTGACTTAAGTTGTAGTAATTTTCCTAGTATGTAGTATTAGTTGACTCTAAGCAAAGTCTCTTTTTCTTCCAAGTTATAAATGTCAGTTCCAATTTATCGTATAGTTGTTTAACTTCTTATTTGTATTAAACTAGTAAAGTTAACTGTGTCTTCGAAACTGTTTTAAGTTGTAAGTAAATACTATTTTTGAATATTGTTGATTCTTTCAATCTGTACTTCATATAGTTATATTATTTCCGGTATATACTGTTCGGGTGTTAACTATAATGTTATTTACCACTTTTCGACTTTCAAAAAGAGATTCTAGTCCTTGTTCTGTTCCTATGGGGGAGAATGATGAAAATAAGTTGTATCATAACCTTTAGGATCGGTGTCGTTAGTCTGTCTCTTTCTTCATTTTCCTTAGGTTTAACCTTTCCTTCTTCATTTTGACGGTAACAAACACCTAGGGTATTATGTTATCTCTCTGTTAGGATTTCTATTGTGGTTTTTTATGATCTTGAGTATTTACTTAAGTCATTTCAACGTTCTATGTTTTAATTGTATGTCTTTAGACAACGTGAAGATATGTGATTGTTAGTTGATAGTCTTTCTCTTTAATTCTTTGGTAAAGGTCCTCCTAATCCCTTTCTACCGCCTCCTTATCCTGCCCTTCTGGTGAAAGAGGGAGTGTTTAAGGAGTTTTCTTGTAAAGTTGCCGCTCGTTTGAGGTGTTTTGATGAAGACATCCGACCGTCTCCTGTAGTCCGTTGGTCTTTTCGTCTGGTAACAGAAGTTTTTGTCCATCCTTTTTTATATTTTCTGCTTTTTCCTCTGTTTCCTCCACCCCTCCCTCGAGGCAGGGCCCTTCCCTTCGGGCAGGGCCCTTCCCTTAAAATTCTTCTCTCCAAAGGTTTGTGGTCCTTTGTGAGAGGGACGGCTCAGACACCGCTCGGAACCTTTGTGTCTCCCGTTGTATTGTCCTTCCTTTTTATCTATTTATTAATTTTGGTTGTCTAATGTTCGGGTTGTCATTGAGGGGGTCGCCTTTTCGTCGTGTCTGCGGACGTAGGCGGTGACCCTTCACCCCCGTCCCGTCCCTGCGTGTCCTCCGCGCCCGACGTCTCGAAACATTCTTAGCCCGTCCTCGCGGGGCGCGCGTTGGTCTTGCTAGATCGAACCCGATCGTTTGGTCTGACACCCT
>SJYO01055323.1:0-159403 GCA_006410555.1 Capra ibex
AGTCAGACATACACAGGGAACAAAACTCCACCCAGAGAACATTCGTCGTATATCTCCCCAGAACAAAAACATAGGTAAGCCGGTCAGAAACAGAAAACCAACCCCGCAAGTTGGGTAAATGCAAATTCCATTAATAACTATTCATACTAGGGCAATGGTAAATGAAATAACAAAACCCAAGCCCAAATATGTGGGAAAAGCACAAAGGACAGATCTCTTATAGGAAATCTTAAACAACCTCTCGACCAAACCACCACGACTTAAGAGAGTCGAAAACGAACAGACATTTCGAAAACTAAAGAGGAAGCATAAACTTACTCTAGGAACGACCCATGTCATTAGACCCGACATCCAATAACAGAAAGTAGTGAAATTCATACAGAACGGTAAGGGAGGACCGGACTTCTCAAAGATAACTTTCTAGTCGACAATAGGAATACCCTTAGGGGAACACACAATAAACAACAAAAAGGGAACGACGAAAATTATAAACAAGAAACACAAACTAGAAACAATTAAACTAATTATACACAGAACCCCACAAAGCGGAACCCAAATAGGATAAACCTTGAGAGACACAAAGAACCTGAACCCACTAATAAAGGAAGGGGTAAAATCCCTTCAAAAGTTGATAATAGAGGAGTTCCTAAAAGAGTACTAGAAAGAAAGACAGAAGAAGAAGACCCTGAGGATATTAAGCTTACAACCTCGCAAAGTATAACAGGACCTCCAGAGACTCTAACAGGAGTAAAGAAAATTAAGCAAAAAGAACAAAGGAGAGACTAAGTAAATAAAGATGGTAAGATAGAAGATAAAGTGATTAGGATAGAAGACGGAGGCAATAAGATGATAAACAACGGAGGTCTCACAAAGACTAGAGTAAATAACGTAATAAGTAATATAAAACTGAGAAAAAATAAAGAAGATCCAGGAACAATTTGGAAAGAACGTAGAAGAGTTAGGAACAGAGATCCGATAAATAGACACTAAGGTAAAACTAAAGTTCTAAAACCTAGTAAAAGTGATAGTTATAAGCCTTAAGGAAGAGTCCATCTAAGGGATGAAGAAGGAGAAAACAAACCAAACCACCCGTTGAGAGGACAAGGAAATGGACGACTCATAAGGAGACAGAGAAGTAGAACCAATATAACGACGCAAACCCCACCGGAAAAATATAAGACCATTAAACACCTCAAGAGAAATAATACCTCGAAGGAGTGAAACCCACCCCAAGATAGTCACCGAACAGTTCCAAAGGACCAATCCCTCCGAACACAACCTCAAAACCACCCACCTCGACCCAAAGAAGAGAGACCTCACGTCACCTCACTGGGCATTACCCAATACTCTGTAGTTTCCAAAACCCTATTAAAACTCGACGGACATATAACTTCGAGTCCCCTCACAAGGACACAACGACCTCTTAAACGCACCATACAGAACAAAACCTTGAACAACCGGGAACCCACCTCGAACCAAAGCCACATCCATACTTCCGTAAACTACTCGAGGATAACGAATTACAAGGGACTTAAGTTCTCAAGAGATTACAAAAGTCCGAAACCTAAATTCGGAGGACGAAGACCAAAAGTCAAAATAAAAATGTCATCGGAGATCTGGAAAGGTAGATATATCGTGGTTACTATTTTGTAGATCCAATTTCTACTTTTCAAAGAGGTGTAACTCCCTGTGAGTCTCTCCAAGTGACTCAATGTTCCTCTTCTCTTCTACCTCCCCCATCAATCTCCATTGACCTTACTCTACGCCACTCTAGTTTTCTCCTCTCTCGTTCGATCGGTCATCAGTGAAGGGATACACGTGAGATATCAGACCTGGCGAGTCTCCATAAATGTCTCAATATGCCCCGTCTCCTCTCCCTCCTTCATCTGTCTCCACTGGTCCTCCTATTCTCTCTCCTTACTCATCCTCTCTCTGTTTAGGACGGTCATTGGTCAAGGAATCCACAAGAGGTGGGAGACCTTGTGTGTCTCTAAGTGTCTCAACCTATCTCTTCTCTACCCCCTCTTTTCTCTGTCTCCGGTGGACCACTTCTTTTTCCTCTCAGGTCTCCTCCTCTCTCACCAGTTCGGTCATTAGAGCGAGAGTCCATTTGAACCCATCACTTCAAACCCAAAAATTTACATGTTTTAACTGTTGTTTTTGGATTCTCGTTTCTAATTTTTAGACAAAAACTTCTGTTACCAGACGAAAAGACCAACGGACTACAGGAGACGGTCGGATGTCTTCAACAAAACACCTCAAACGAGCCGCAACTTTACAAGAAAACTCCTTAAACACTCCCTCTTTCACCAGAAGGGCAGGATAAGGAGACGGTAGAAAGGGAGGGAAGGGAGATGGTATCAAAAATTTTCTTAAATAAACACCAATGGTGGAACCATAGAGTGCAAACGAGGAAAGGTGTGTAGGTAAAAGAAGAAGGAAAGAGACAAAGAGTCAGGTATGTGATTTTTGTGTCCACGGTTGTCGAAGACTGGATCTTGTCGTGAGGAAAAGAGTTCTTTGGTCGGTCTGACACAGACCTGAGTGTTCAGGGAGTAGGTGTAGGAGGACCTCTAAGACGTCGTCGAAACCAGACCACGAGTGAAATCAGTAAACCCAGTCATATTAAACGATATCTGGACAAAAGTCTTCACAAATACACACCAAAACCCTCATCCTACTTACTCCTCCATTGAAATGACTATTTTCTTCTCCTTTGGTAATTTTAGTACGTTACATTACTGAGGAGAAGAGAGGGGAGGTCTCAAAATCGGTGTATCCCTTCAGTCCGTTTTCTTTTATTATTTAATATATAAATACACACACACACACACACACACACACACACAATCAGTGAGTCAACACAGACTGAGAAACTCTACGGTTCCTGGTATCGGGTAGTCCGAGGAGATAGGCATCTTAAGAGGTTCGTTCTTGTGATCTCACCCATCGGTGAGGGAAGAGGTCCCCTAGAAGGGTTGGGTCTTTAACTTGGACCCAGAGGGTGTAACGTCCGTCTAAGAAGTGGTAGACTCGATTGTCTCTTCGGTATATATATACATATACTACAATATATATATACCATGCATAAACTACAATATATATATATACAATATATAAACTATATTAAGGACACACACATACATATATATATACATATGTGTCACACTATATATATATAGTGTAACTCACTTTAGTTATCCATTTTTCTACGGTCTAATCAGTTTATAAAAAAGAGGAAAGTGGACACGATCATCAGACTTATTATAATCTCCGTATACCGTCTTACTAGTCTTAATAAATAGTTCTATTAATTGGTATAAATCAAAGGATTAACCGGCATTTTGTCGTCTTTAGTAAAATATATGTCACTCCAAATTTTTAATTAACATCAACAATATCACTAACCGTAAAAAGTCAAAACGCCCGTGTTGAGGAACTTTACTATATATAAGGGTTGTCCACGACGTCTCTTCGTGACCAGAAGGAGGATTGTCTGTTACACGTAAAACCGTCGTTTAACAACCTACCTTTTTATGTCTGTAAAAGGTTCGGGATTTGTGTCTCACACAATAGATAATCAAACCTAAAGAAGGAATTGATAGTAGTGTGTTTATACACCACCGAAAAGATTCTTCTTTAGTTAGGTTGATACGGAAACCTGAGTCTTAGGTCCTTCGGACCCAAAATAGTGACCGAACCAGTGTCTACGTGACTTTTACCCGTTCAGTGAAGGTAGAAACAGACTTAAAGAGGTAGACCGTTTACATCTAAGACTGTGAGTGGTAGTCTATTACAAACGTTTTACAAACTGCCAGGAACGACCATCTGTCATACATTAACGTTTGACAACCTACTAAAAAAAAAGACAGGATTTTTAAGAAGAGAAAAGATCTTTGATAAAAATTTAATTTTTATAGTGAAAATTTTATACCGGTGTACCGCTATTGTCAAGTCAACCATTACCTCTCATTAATCTTTTTGTTTTTCATGTCCAGAAAGAGGTACCGTAAGGGATCTCCATTGTCGAATTTTAAGAAAGGAGAAATTAGGATGACTCAGGTAGGAGGTGTTATTATTAAGTAATGGGGGCATAGAAGTCACATAGTTGAAGTTTCATATAGACTATCCGGGGACATACTTTCTACTCCTAAAAAGAGTGTGAAGAAAAGTTGTTGGTGACGGTCTATATAAAGTGAAAAATAATAAGACAATCTGTGAAGATATCGAAATATGTTATGTAGGGAGGTAAAGAACTAGGTGGTTAAAATCTGCCACAGAGAACTGAAGGGGTTCTAAATTAGCGGAATGTAAGGGGAAGAGGGAAGTACCAGTGGTGGTTATAGTATCGAAGTCAAGTAGTATATAAATAAAGATATGTCGATCTCAAATATCTTAAATATGAAATATTATACGAATTAAAAAGACATAAAACTGAGAAATAATTCAAATTTTTGTTGGTTCCGAATAAAATTAATTTACTCATAATCAATAATAGGTCATTTAAAGTAAGATAAGTTGTTTTATAAATAACTAATATATGAGTCTCCAATTTCGCAGACGGACGCAGACGGACGTTACGTCCTCTGGACCCAAACTAAGGACCCAGTCCTTCTAGGGGACCTCTTCCTTTACCTTTGGGTGAGGTCATAAGAACGGACCTCTTAGGGTACCTGTCTCCTCGGACCGCCCGACGTCAGGTTCCCCAGCGTTTCTCAACCTGTACTGACTCGAGTGAAAGTGAAAGTATATGAGACACGGTCGTAACAAGATTCACGATCCCAATCTAGTTACTTATTTTATCTGTTTTATATGGACGGAAGTATCTCGAATGTAAAATTACATACAAACCTGAGTCTGTTCTTCACTTCTTTAAGATACCGTATACTGGAACGGTCATCTTTTTCTTTACATGTATGGATTCAACGACCACCGAATCTCCAATTTCACAGACGGACCTTATACCCTCTGAACCCAAGCTAGGGACCCAGTCCTTCTAGGAGACCTCTTCCTTTACCGTTGGGTGAGGTCATATCCCCAACCTCCGTGGAAGAACAATTAAAATGAGACTTGGATTTTGATAAGGTTTTCTCAGAAAGAAATTTTTAATACGACTGATTTTTTTTCGGTCAGTGTTTTCTGGTCATAACATACTAAGGTAAATATACTTAATGGGTCATATTCGTTTGGATATCTGTCTTTCTTCCTATGGCTAACGGATCCCGACCGTCTTACCATCCAAATCCTCAACTACCGTCTTCCTGTGTGTCACAGATAAACCACTGCTTATATAATATTTTAAGTAACACTACTACGAACGTGTTGACTTTATATGATCACTATTGACTTAACATACGAATTTTTTCATTCTAACTTAGTCCTTCGTTATAATAAAAAAATTGTAAATGAGTAAATAAATTAACAGACTTAATCCAGAACCTACACCGTGCGTCCTATAAGTCAGAAGTAGCACCACACACCCTAGAAATCGGCGTCGTATGTCTTAGAACCAACACCGTACACCTTAGATTAAGGGACACCGTGTATCCTAGAAAGTAATGTCGTCCACTTGACAATCAACACCGTATATCTTAGATCAAGGGACTGGTCCCTAACTTGGGTCCGTAACCCACACACCTCAGACTCGGTAACCTGGTGGTCCCTTCAGGGTCCTCCATTATGACTGATCCTAAAGTCAAGTCAAGTCAAGTCAAGTCAGTGAGTCAGTACAGGTTGAGACTCTGGGATAATTGGTGTCGTACGGTCCGGAGGTACAGGTAGTGGTTGAGGGTCTCAGGTGGGTTTGGGTACAGGTAACTCAGCCACTACGGTAGGTTGGTAGAGTAGGAGACAGCAGGGGACGAGGAGGACGGGAGCTAGAAAGGGTCGTAGTCCCAGAAAAGTTTACTCAGCTTACTCCACCGGTTTCATAACCTCAAAGTCGAAGTTGTAGTCAGGAAGGTTACTTGTGGGTCCTGACTAGAGGAAATCCTATCTGACCAACTTAGAGGAACGTCAGGTTACCTGAGAGTTCTCAGAAGAGGTTGTTGTGTCAAGTTTTCGTAGTCAAGAAGTCGCGAGTCGAAAGAAATATCAGGTTAAGAGTGTAGGTATGTACTGGTGACCTTTTTGGTATCGGAACTGATCTACCTGCAAACAATCTTTTCATTACAGAGACGAAAATTATACGACAGATCCAACCAGTATTGAAAGGAAGGTTCCTCATTCACAGAAAATTAAAGTACCGATGTCAGTGGTAGACGTCACTAAAACCTCGGGTCTTTTTATTTCAGTCGGTGACAAAGGTGACAAAGGGGTAGATAAAGGGTACTTCACTACCCTGACCTACGGTACTAGAATCAAAAGCCTTACAACTCGAAATTCGGTTGTAAAAGTGAGAGGAGAAAGTGAAAGGAGTTCTCCGAGAAATCAAGAAGAAGTGAAAGACGGTACTCCCACCATAGTAGAAGTATAGACTCCAACAACTATAAAGAGGGTCGTTAGAACTAAGGTCGAACACGAAGGAGGTCGGTTCGCAAAGAGTACTACATGAGACGTATATTCAATTTATTCGTCCCACTGTTATGTCTAAAACTTCAATCCGACTGGACTTAAGTTCAGGACCGAAGTGATGTATAACCAATATACTGAAATACCTCCATGAGTAAGAGAGATTTGAAGTGACAGGTGTAGACCTTTTCTGTCTATTACCATAGACTGAGTTTTGTGTATATGTGTGGAGTAGGAGTTTCTCAGACGGTCCACAGGACTCTTTCTACCTGTCACCCCTGGTTTCCGAGGGACAGAGGAGACATCGTCGAAGTGGAATGGCCGATGTACGGAACCGTGTCCCCATCAAGACACGACGATAGGAACGGAGTTCCTCCCTTTTGTCTAGTCTAAATCACTCTGGAGTTGATTAACAGGCCTCTTCTGTTACCGTGGGGTGAGGTCATGAGAACGGACCTTTTAGGTACCTACCTCCTCGGACCATCCGACGTCAGGTACCCCAGCGATTTTCAGTTCTGTACTGACTCGTTGAAGTGAAAGTGAAAAGAGAAAGTACGTAACCTCTTCCTTTACCGTTGGGTGAGGTCATAAGAACGGACCTCTTAGGGTCCCTACCGTCTCGGACCACCCGACGACAGATACCCCAACGTGTCGCAGTCTGTGCTGACTTCGCTGAATCGTCGTCGTCGTCGTCGTTGATTAACAGTGGGAGAGAACCGAGAGAGAAGGGGAGACTTAAAATAGTCAAAGTCGGGGTACAGGTATTACCGGGGGAATAGAGTTTCAAACTTTTTCTCCTTATTTTTGTTCATTCTTTAACTAAAATTTCTAGAGATAGTACTACAATATGGGTTCCAAGGTCCACGTGACATCTGTCTCTAACCTGTAAATAGTACATGTTTGAGGTCCGATCCTACTTAATGTAGTAACCTCTACCTTTAATGTTTACCATGAATCAACGATCGACTGAGACCATGACTGGTTCTTCTAATTAGTAATACCGTATTATATTTCAGGTCTACTTTGTTTCAGTCGGATCGTTAAAATCAACCTCTCCCGTCACATTTGTGAAATTTTTGTTGACCCCTTTTTTTTTTTTTTGTTGGACACTTCTCGTCGGTGAAGGTTTGGTGTCGTTTGAGTCCCTGGTCAAAAGGTTCTTTTACAAAATAGAATTCGGTTCACCTGGATTCTAATTTCGGACAACATAGATGGTTAGGTATTATAGTTATTTTCCTGGTTCGTAGGTTTATTTTTGTAAGGGTTGAGGAATAAAAAATTGGATGAAATGAGACTGGATTTTAACTGAGAATCTTTCTTCTACTGTTCCTTCGGTGCTGATTGGAAACTTGTCCTTCGTTTAGGTTGATAGTATCATCATGTTGTGATCTCGATCGGGAGTCCCCACCAACCAAGAATCATTCTACTATCACTGTGGCACCTCAGTACTTTAAAGGTTCGACTTCACTTAAATTCTTATAAACTGTACGGCTTCTTAACTACGAAGACTTGACACCACGACCTCTTCTGAGGACTCTCAGGGAACCTGACGTTCCCCTAGGTTGGTCAGGTAGGATTTCCTCTAGTCAGGACCTACAAGTGACCTTCCTGACTACGATTTCAACTTTAAGGTCATGAAACCGGTGGACTACGTTTCTCGACTGAGTAACCTTTTCTGAGACTACGACCCTCCCTAACCCCCGTCCTCCTCTTCCCCTGCTGGCTCCTACTCTACCGACCTACCGTCGTGACTGAGCTACCTGCACTCAGACTTACTTGAGACCCTCTACCACTACCTGTCCCTCCGGACCGCACGACGCTAAGTACCCCAGAGTTTCTCAGCCTATGCTGACTCGCTGACTTGACTTGACTTGTACTACTGCTATTACGTTATTAATGTCATTTATAAGTAAGTCTTGAATGATACAGGTTCTTTATAAGGTTCATAAAGTGCACAAAATTTAGTAACTCAGGATTGGTATTGGGACATTCCATCCATGTTGTTTATACGGGTAGTAAGTCTTCTCTTTTAACTCCCATCTCCGGTTAAGAAAGAAAACCGAGAAAAGTTATAACTCCGGTCTACTTCACTCCCTAGGACGTATATTAATAACTTTAAACAAAATAAACGGAAGTCTAAAGGAAGAGGTATTTAAGAAGTAGAAGAAGAAGAAATAGAGTAAAGTCTCCGAGTTAATAGGGAAAAATTTTGTTTCTTCAGATAAAAGTACTTTTCCAGGAAATAGTCGGAGACTGGGGAATTAGCAGCGTTAGTGACTATAGATTCACTACAACTCGACTCAGGTCGTAATTTAAGAAGTATAAGGAAGATACACGGAATAGTCAGTCCTAAGTTGTCTTGACTAGTGAGGGTAAAAGGAACCTTGGAAAAGAGGGGAACCGGGAACAATGATAAGAGAACTAAAGGAGGATGAAGTCATCGACGATGAAGTGACAGAAAAAATGACTAAGGAGAAAAAAAAGGACTGCGGTACGACCTCCGAGCCAGTCACCTGGAGAAGAGAAGACGTTGATGTGAGTGAGGGAACCACTAATGAAGATCAGTGTACCGACATTTATACTAAGGAGTTAAATATGAAGGTCAGTCCTGAGATAGGGTCTTTAGGTCTGTATATATAAGTCAATGATGAATCGTAGAGGTGAACCTACAGATTCTCCGTAGAGTTTGAATGATATTGGTTTTAGTTTCGACATCAAATGGGATGGTTTGGACAAAGAGTGTGTGAAAAGAGGGGTAACCATTTACCATTGAGGTGGGAAGGTCGACGAATTCAATTCTTACCTTCAGTAGGAACTGAGGGGAGAAATAGGGTATAAGTTTACTTGTTTAGGACACTGAGACGATAGTTGTCATAACTATATCAACTAATGGTTATATATAGAAGTTAAGAGTGGTAGAGGTGTTACATAACGTGAACAGACCGGGTTCGAAGGTGGTCGAACGGACTTAACAATATTATCGTAGGATTGGTGAGATGAGGAAGTGAAGACGGGATGATGTCTTCGATCTCTTAAGAAAATTTTCATATTACAGGGTTATTTGTGTACTTTTCTACGAGTTGTAGCGAGTAATAATCTCTTTACGTTTAATTTTGAATGTTACTCCATAGTGGAGTGTGGTCATTCCGGTAATACTTTTTAAGATGTTTGTTATTTCGACCTCTCTTGCACCTCTTTTCTCTCGGGAGAACGAGACAACCACCCTTCCATTTAACTATGTGGTGGTACCTATTGTCATACCTAAAGAATTTTTTGATCCTTAATTTTTGATGGCATACTCGGTCGTTAGGGTGATGACCCGTAAATGACTCTTTTGGTGTTAAGTTTTTCTGCGTACCCGAGGGTACAAATGACGTCGCGATAAATGTTATCGACCTGCACCTTCGTTGGATCTACAGGTAACCGTCTACATCCCTATTTCTTCAACACTTTTACTTCCATAATAAGTGAGTCAGTACAGACTGAGAAACGTTGAGGTACCTGACATCGGACGTTCGGAGGAGACGGGTACCTTAAGAGGTTCGTTCTTACGACCTCACCCAACGGTAAGAGAAGGGGTCCTTAGAAGGGTTGGCTCCTTAGCTTGGGTCCAGAGGACGTAACGTCCGTCTAAGAAATCACAGACTCGGTGGTCTCTTCGGGGGTCTCTTCAACACCATGTATATATATTTTACGTTAAAACAACAACAACAAATCAGCGGGTCGGTACAGGTCGAGAAACACTGACGTACTTGACATCGGGTGACCCAAAGGTACAGGTACCCTAAATGGTTCGTTCTTAAGACCTCACCCAACGGGAAAGGAAGAGGTCCCCTAGAAGGAATGAGTCCCTAGCTTAGACGTAACGAACGGAACCGTCCGTCTAAGAAATGGCGACTCGGTGATCCGTGAGTCAGTCTATTTCCTTGTTTGCACTTAGTCAACTCGACTCCACCTACTTGGATCTCGGACAATATTTCTCACTTCACTCAGTCTTTCTCTTTTTGTTTATAGTGTATAATTGTGTATGTATACCTAAGATCTTTTTACCATCACTAATTGTAGACGTCCTTACCTCTGTGTCTGTACCTCTTGCCGGGACACCTGAGTCGCCCCCTTCTTCTGCCATCCGGTTGAACTCTCTCATCGTAACTATGCATATATGACGTACGTACGTACGGTTCAGTGATCGGTACAGACTGAGAAACGTTGGGTTACGTGACATCGAACGGTCCGAGGAGACAAGTACCCTAAGAGGTGCGTTCTTATGACCTCACCCAACGGTACGGGAGGAGGTACATATAAGTGATGGCGCACACTTTATCAATCGATCATCCTCCGACGACGTGTCATGTCCCTCGAGTTGGGCCACGAGACACTACTGGATCTTCCCACCCTACCCTGTCCACCCTCCCTCGAGATCTCCCTCCCCTATACATGTATATATATCAATACTGACTAAGTACGACATACCGTCTTTGGTTATGTTGTGACATTTCGTTAATAGGAGATTAATTTTTTTATTTTAACTTTTTTCACATTACCGAAGCATACAGTGAGTCTCGTACTGGTTTAAAGAAGTAATCAAGTAACCGAGAGACACGAAACGTCGTAGGATTAGGGTGTGTTTATGGAGCTAGGACATAGAAGAGAATAGAAACGAACGAGAACCAAAGGAACGACAAGAACTTAATACTCAGCACGGGGATGGATTCCCAGAAACGTGTACGATAGAGAGAAGACCTTGTGAGAATATACATACCAATCGTATGTGAGATTGGAATGCATGGAAGACAACACCAGTTTTCAGTGGAATAATCTCTCCGGTGGCTGATATCTATTGTTGGGTTGTGGAGACGTCAGGACTATTGGAAACAAAACGAAATAACACTCGGAATCGTTCATACTGGTTGACTAATAATATACAAATCTACAAATAACAAACCAGAGTAGGTTATTTGATAGTCGATGTACTTCCGTTCTTGAAGTCAATAAAACAAGTGATAATATAGGGGTCGTGGAGTTTGTCACGAACTGTGATAATTTACTTCGTTACTGTAATTTAGTCTGACACTGGATAACGTCCTCATGAACGCTAACTCTAAATGGAGTAACGTTTTCATTTCTGTATAGAGGAGAGTTCCTTGAAATCCTAAATCTATACCACTCCTGTTTACATAGGCACTTTAATAGACGTACTCCACGGACTGAGACAGTAGTATACCTACATAGAACTCATGACAAAAGAGATTCTTAAACGAAGTTTTAATTTTAATTACTATTTTCCCATTGATAAAACGTATTGAAACCCGTCCCAAGAACGTCCGCAATTTTACTCAACTACTAATACTGTCAACCGAACCGAACTCACGAATACGGTGGATACACGATACCGTCCCCCAGGGGTCAGAGACCTGGTACCTGACTATGACA
This sequence comes from Capra ibex, assembly GCA_006410555.1. Classification (NCBI taxonomy): domain Eukaryota; kingdom Metazoa; phylum Chordata; class Mammalia; order Artiodactyla; family Bovidae; genus Capra; species Capra ibex. The sequence continues at coordinate 11,944 of SJYO01055323.1, forward strand.
ATCTTTGGTCCGACGTGTCGTCTTCTACTCACCGTCCACTCAATCTTTCGAAGGAGACACAAATGTCGGCGAGAAGTAGTGAGTCTAAGGGCGGATACTCGGTTGAGGACAGTCCAGTCGTCGTCGTAATCCAAGAGTGTCCTCTGCTTGAGACGACACTTGACATGCACGTTCCCTAGATCCAACGTGTGAGGAATTCTCTTAGATTACGGACTACTAGACCCCACCTCGACTCCACCACTACGATCGAGACCCTTCACCTTTGTGTCTGATAGTAAATCGTCTCTCCGAACTGGTGTGTCTTTCTTTCACTTTAGCGAGTCAGTACAGGCTGAGAAACGTTGGGGTACCTGACATACATCGGATGGTCCGAGGAGACGGGTACTCTAGAAGGTCCGTTATCATGACCTCACCTGACGGTAAAGGAAGAGGTCCCCTAGAAAGGTTGGGTCCCTAGCTTGGGTCCAGAGGGCACGACATCTGTCTGCGAAATGGCAGACTCGGTGGTCCCTTCGTGACTGACGTGTCTCTGGTATTATTTAGTCAACAAACGTCTGAGTATACTGTTGGGATAGTCACTCGCCGTTCACTGCCAATTCGACGTAGCCCGTAGCTAAAATGTCACCGTTCGCTCAACTACACGAAGTTAACATATCGACGTAGAGGGGAGGGGGCGGGGTCAGGTACCTTTTTAATAGAAGGCACGTTGGTCAGGGATCACGGTTTTTTTCGAACCTGACGTCAAGATACCCTTCGGAAAAACGGGCGAAGTGTAGGGAACCCCCTCTTGGACTTACTAACGTTTATGTTACCGGAGTCGATAAGAGACCCTTGTCTGAAACCCGACACAGGGAAGGAAACTTCTCGTGTGGTGTGTATGGGTGAGGGTTGTCTTTATGTTATTGACACTCAGACTGACAGTACCTCTGTGTCGACGGAGTGTCTGGAGTGTGGTCTACTTGTCTTCCAATTTTCTTCCTTAGACGACTTCTCCGGCTTTCCAACCAAACGAATGTCCGACAAAAAAATTAGAAACGTGAACGTCGTTGACAATCAATGACAAAACAGCGAGAAGAGCGGGGAGTCATAGGACGTCCCAGTACAAAGGTAATCTCTCGTGGACTGAACGTAACGAGAAGAAGAAAAAACTACAATTATACCAACCCGAACTAATTTCATTTGTCTTTTCCTATAAATTTACTTAAGGACAAAGGTTCCTTTCCTCCTGGACAACTACAGAGTGGGGATAGGGGAGACGAATAGGATTGTCAGTGGACGGACACCAGGGGTGTGTGTGGGACTACTTAAGGACACTGACGGATTACCGGAACAGATCGACGTCCTAACTCGAGTCGGTACGAGGGTCTTCGAGATTCCTCACCTCATCGGTTACCACGATTACGGGGTCCTCGTCGGTAGTTTTTTTACGAATTATGATTGTTATTTCTCCTTTTAATTTTTGTGTTACACTATGGTGATGTTTAGAGGACTTTAGGAGTCAATAGTTACACTTATTATACCATTACGTACAATAGTAAACATACTATTAGTCTAATCAACAAACAATACCAAACAATAATCCACAGACATAATCAATATCATACGCAAACAATACGCACAAAGTCTTTATTATCAGTAAATAATTAGATTACATAACTAAAATTTTTCGTACAAGTCCTTCAAGGTCTCACTTTTTCGAAATTTTTTTTTTTTTTGTGAGGTCTTTAGAGACAATTCTAGAAAAACTTGGAACCGGTTCATCACCCGATATGAACGTATCTCACTTTAATGTGTTTCGACAAGTTTCTTACGACCACTTAATATTCGAACGTGTCCTACTGACAAGTTTGAGATTAGTAGGTACGACATCCTAGAAACCACTAGGGTCCCCGTGTATCACCTCTAAGGACTATCCAGTGTGGAATCTTCATTCATACTTGATAAGGACCTCATTTTTGATGAAATCGTGATGAATGATTTCGAATTTTTGTCGGTAGTTCTAATAAAACTAGACTATCACTGAAGTCAAGTCAAGTCAGCGAGACAGCACAGGCTGAGAAACGCTGGGGTACTTAGCGTCGTGCGGTCCGGAGGGACAGGTAGTGGTTGAGGGCCTCAAGTGAGTCTGAGTGCAGGTAGCTCAGGCACTACGGTAAGTCGGTAGAGTAGGAGACAGTAGGGGAAAAGGAGGACGGGGGTTAGGGAGGGTCGTAGTCTCAGAAAAGGTTACTCAGTTGAGAAGTGTATTCTATCGGTTTCATGACCTCAGAGTCGAAATCGTAGTAAGGAAGGTTTCTTTAGGGTCCCGACTAGAGGAAGTCTTACCTGACCAACCTACAGGAACGTCAGGTTCCCTGAGAGTTCTCAGAGGAGGTTGTGGTGTCAAGTTTTAGATGTTTATATTTTGGGTTGGGAGAAATTTTCTAGTGTTGTTTTACATCTACGAGTCGTTACATTCTAAATGTTTCAGGTCTTGCTCATTCAAAAAAAAAAAAATTTGATCTACACTTTTCTTCTACCTTTTACACAAGAGATTAGTCCTCTTTTCTGTAAGTCATTTTTGTCTAGGTATTTAACGTCACTACGGTCTTCAATATTCTACTATCGTGTCAATAATTACATTACAAGTTCATGTATCTCTTTCCGTATTTATATCACTCTTCTCTTTACCTTATATATTTTTTCTTAGGTACTCTTACTCGAAGACCTCTCCTTTTTTTTTATAAACTTTACTTGTTAAGTGACCTCCTCTGATTCTTATCTACAGTGTGATGTTTTCTTTTCTGATTGCTTAGACTTCTGCGACGTTGTCTTAGATAGGTTTTATTTCGTCTGTTGGTCCTGAAATTTTGTACTCGTTTTGGAGTCACTGGAGACTCTATTATAGTTCCTCAAGGTCTATGTACACTAACCTCAAGGTCTTATTCTTCTTTCCCTCACCTCTTTCGTTTGGATAATCTACCGAGTTTCCGACTTTGTAGAGTTTTAAACTAATTTTGATAATTAAGTGTCTAGGTCCCTCGAGTCGCTTGTAGTTTATTCTATAGTGTTTATGTGTATGTCTTACTGTGTTCCGTGTAAGTCAAGTCAAGTCAAGTTAAGTCAAGTCAAGTCAGAGAATTAGCACAGACTGAGAAACACTACACTACCTAACGTCGTACGGTCCGGAGGGACAGGTAGTGGTTTGGGGCCTTAAACGACTTTGAATACAGGTAATTCAGTCACTACGGTAGGTTAGTAGAGTAGGAGACAGTAAGGGACGAGGAGGACGGGAGTTAGAAAAGGTCGTAGTCCCAGAAAAGTTTACTCAGTCGAGAGGCGTAGTCCACCGGTCTCATAACCTCATAACCATAATCCGTGTAATATCTTACGATTTTTGGTCACTAATTTTTTTTTTTTTTAGAATCGTCGGTGGTTTCTTATTTCTATCAGATATTTCTCTTTTTTGTATTAATAACAAATGGACACCAGTCTTCGAAACATTTGGTCTTCTATCACTTGTAGAAATATTATGATCTTCCTCCCTTTAGACATACACTGATTCTATAAGAAGTTTTTATACCATTGTAAAAAAAAAGTTCGTTTGTTTTCGATTCTGTTAAGTGGTCCTCTAGATGTAATGTTCTTTACCAAAATTTTTCAACGAATCCGTCTTCTGTACTGGGTTCTACCTCTACCTCTAAATATGTCTTCTTAATTTATAGATCTATTTATGTTTTTATAAAAATTAATAATTTAAAAGAATTTAATATTAACTTTAAAATATCATTATTAATTTATTATTATTAATAATAATAATACATCGGACCCCAAATATTATCCACATTTTCACTTTGTTTACTGGGTTTACCGTATTTTCTTCCCTCCTCTATTCATCTTTGTGTGATATTTGGATATTCACGGAATATATACTTAACTATATTATGATAAACTGTCATCAAAATAATCAATTTATATATACAACATTTGTGATCTCGTTGGTAATATTTTTCTTGGTATCCATTATTCTATCATCTGTCTCTATTTGACTGTACAATTTTAATTATTAACTCTTTTTAACTTACGATTTTGTATTACTTAATGATGGTTTTCTTTTTTTCTGTCTTTCTCTCGTTTATTCATTTATTCATTCACTACTTAGTCCACTTATCTTCTCTTATTGTTGTTGGTTTTGTAAGACTTATAACGTAAGTTACATTTACCAGGTTTACGGAGTAAACTAAGAGTTTAACTTATTTTTGTTCTAGGTTGATATACGATAGACATTCTTTAGGTAAAATATACATTCCTGTGTCCAATTTCCTTTTATTATCTTCCAAACTATGTTCTTTGTCTTCTTTGATATCTATTTAACCTGTAATAGTTTTAAATTTAGAAATTACGAAGTTTCTGGTGGTAGTTCTTACACTTTTCTGGTGGGGTTTCGTACCCCCTTTATAAACGTTTAACGGATAGAATGTTTCCTGAATATAAATCTTATACTTTTCTTGACAATGTTGAGTTATTATTTTTCTATTTAATGGGTTAAACATTTACTAAGTTCCTAGACTTATCTACAAAGAGGTTTTTTCTATGTCTTTACCGGTTATTCGTGTACTTCTCTACTCGGGGCAGTAATCGGTAGTCCCTTTACGTTTAGTTTTGGTGGTACTCTGTGGTGTAGTATGGGGCTCGTACCGACGTCATTTTTACTGTATTATTGTTCACAACTCTCGTGTCTCTTTGACCTCGAGGGTATGCGACGACCACCTTTACTTTTCACCGCGTCGGCGAAACCTTTTGTCAGTTTTACCATTTGTGACTCAATGGCATGCTGGGGTGTCAAGATGAGGACCCACACATAGGTTCTCTTTGCTTTTGTGTAGGTGTGATCTCGAACACGTACTGATGAGCACTCTTGTAATCCATAGTATCGGTTTCACTTTGTTGAGTGTATAGATAGTCGATTACTTACCTTTTCATTTTCTGCTCTGTAGGTGTATCACCTCCCAATCAACCGTTACTTTTCCTTACTTTATCGCTATGTACGATGTTGTGATTACTTGAAACTATTATACGATTTCCTCGGTCTGTATTTTCGGATGTATAACATAAAAAGATAAACATGTTTTACCTTTGTGATATCTATGTCTTTCATTTACTTACGAAAGCATAGTAGTCTGTTATCTCAACTTTTATGATAACAGGTTCCTATGGTCCTTCCCACCCTGTATGACGTCAGACAATTTGACCTTCTTTTTTTTTTTACTTTCAGGGTGGATGGTTTACCCAATCTTTCGAAGACAATGTTCTGACAGTCTTGTGTACCCTTATAACGGTTCGTTAAGACCCCCCTTGTCTGAACCGTGGCTAACACCGGAACACAAGACATACTTTCTTTTTTGTAATTAAATATTCAGTATTGTATAATGGACCTTCGGTTTAACGGTCAATCTTAAGATAAACGTTCGTCCCACATCCAGAAGTTATGTCGAAAGTGGATTGTAGTACCTTGCTACGGAGAAACATTAGTTTACACTACGTTCAATAGAAACGTCGATGTAGGAGTCACAAAGGTTTACAAGTCTTTGTACCGTCCAACCCTTACAAACAGCAATATTACCGTGAATACATAGACAAGCTTTACGTCGACAAACCAAATATGTCATGTCTCCTTTATTTAGTGGTGTATATCTTCCCTCACAAACGAGAATAGGTAGGGTCACTTAACAAAGGAAATCTTCGATCATAAAATTTGTACGTGTTCGCTTCTCTTCCATTTTCCAATCAAAAAGATTAAGACACGATAAACCTTATATGCTACAATGGAAAAAAATTCGGGTATTGTGAAATTAACAATAACTACATTAGGTTGGAATGACTACGAAAAACATCGAGAAGTATATTTAAACAAAAGAGACTTCTGAGTTTTTACAGACGTCCGTAAGCAGTAGTGTCAAAAGTACCACTTCTGACGTTCCCGGCCGGATTCTAAAACTAGTCACCTTTCTATCCTACGGGAAGTACGAGAAGAGGTGGTGACCTTACAAGAGTCTTGAAAAGAGAGAACGAGAGGTTTAGGCTCATTCAAGTTTCGGGCGGAGGAGGTACTTAGAAGGGAACTATGGAGACCGACCGGGTGACATTAGAAAACAGAAAAAGACTTCCTTTTCAGACATAGAGATCAAGAGGAGTTCCATCACGAGTCTAGGATGACGGAACGTAACAGGGGATTAATAGTTCGATTGGAAGAAGGGATTTATCACTCGAAGATAAAAATAACAAAATAACTGTATATCAACTAAATGTTACAACACAATTAAAGACGACATGTCGTTTCACTAAGTCTATATATTGACACACATACATATATATATATATATATATATATGTATCGTGTAGAAAAAATATAAGAAAAGGGAATGTAAAATAGTGTCCTATAACTTATATCAAAGGACACGATATGTCATCCTAGAACAATAAATAGGTACGATATATATTATCAAACGTAGACGACAAGAGTTTGAGGGTAAGGTAGGGAAGGGATGGAGGGGAGAGGGAACCGTTGGTGTTCAAACAAGAGACGCAGACACTCAGATAGTGACAAAGTATCTACTCAAGTAAACGCAGTATAAATCTAACGTGTATATTCACTATAGTATACCATAAACAGAAGACCGAACCAAATGGAACGCACTGTTAGAGATCAAGGTAGGTATAACGACGTTTACCGTAATAAAGTAAGAAACGATACCGACTCATCATAAGGTAGTACCTATATGCGTAGACGAAATAGATCAGTAGACACCTACCTATAAATCCAACAAGGGTACAGAACCGATAACACTTATCACAACAATATCGTATCCCTACGCACAAAGAAAAACCTAATAACAAAACAGGTCTATATATGGGTCCTCAACCTCGTGTACCATTGAGATAAAAACAAAAAACTTCTTGGAAGTGTCAAAAGGGATCACCGAAGTAGTTAAACGTAAGGGTGGTTGTTACATCCTTCCAAGAGAAAAGAGGTTTGCGAGAGGTCGTAAACAACAAACCTCTGAAGAATTACTATCGGTAAGACTGACGTCACCATGGAATAACATCACAACTAAACGTAAAGAGATTATTAATCGCCACAATTCGTAGAAAAGTATGTGGACAACCGGTAGACACACAGAAGAACCTCTCTACAGGCAAATCCACAGGATGGGTAAAAAGTCAACCCAACAAACAAAAAGTAACAACAACTCAACACACTCGACAAACATATAAAACCTTTAATTCGGGAACAGTCAACGTGGTAAACGTTTATAAAAGAGTGTGAGGTGTCCAACAGAAAAAGAAAACAAATGCTAAAGGAGACTACAGGTTTCGAACATTTGAACTAATCCAAGGGAATCAAATAAAAATAAAATAAAGATAACGGAAACCCCTGACTGGATTCTTTTGTAACCACTGTAAGTACAGTCTCTTACAAAACGGATAGTTTGTTACTCGAAGAACTTCAGTGAAGGTCCAGGACATAAAGAGTAAGAACGAGTCAAGTCACTACCTAAATGTCTACCACCGGGTATTTAGTTACCGTGGGGTGAGGTCATGAGAACGGACGGACCATCCGACGTCAGGTACCCCAGAGTTTCTCAACCTGCGTTGACTCTCTGAAGTGAAAGTGAAAAGTGAAAGTACGTAACCTCTTCCTTTACCGTTGGGTGAGGTCAAAAGAACGGACCTCTTACGGTCCCTGCCTCTTCGGACCACCCGACGACAGATACCCCACCGTGTCTCAACCTGTGCTGATTTCACTGAATCGTCGTCGTCGTCGTCGGGTATTTATGAACAATCATTTCACTGATTCATTTCTTGATCTTTTAAATTAACAAAGTCAAGTCAAGTCAAGTCAGCGAGTCAGCACAGACTGAGAAACGCTGTGGTACTTAGCGTCGTACGGTCCGGAAGGACAGATAGTGGTTGAGGGCGTAAAGTCTGAGTGCAGGTAGCTCAGTCACTACGGTGAGTCGGTAGAGTAGGAGACAGCAGGGGAAGAGGACGACGGGGGTTAGGGAGGGTCGTAGTCTCAGAAAAGGTTACTCAGTTGAGAAGGGTACTCCACCGGTTTCATGACCTCAAAGTCGAAATCGTAGTAAGGAAGGTTTCCTTAGGGTCCTGATGAGAGGAAGTCTTACCTGACCAACCTACAGGAACGTCAGGTTCCCTGAAAGTTCTCAGAAGAGGTTATGGTGTCAAGTTTTTGTAGTTAAGAAACCACGAGTCGAAAGAAGTGTCAGGTTGAGAGTGTAGGTATGTACTGGTGACCTTTTTGGTATCGGAACTGATCTACCTGGAAGCAACCGTTTCATTACAGAGACGAAAACTTATACGATAGATCCAACCAGTATTGAAAAGAAGGTTCCTCATTCGCAGAAAATTAAAGTACCGACGCCAGTGGTAGACGTCACTAAAACCTCGGGGGTTTTTATTTCGGACTGTGACAAAGGTGACAAAGGGGTAGATAAAGGGTACTTCACTACCCTGGTCTACGGTACTAGAAGTAAAAGATTACAACTCGAAATTCGATTGAAAAAGTGAGAGGAGAAAGTGAAAGTAGTTCTCCGAAAAATCAAGGAGAAGTGAAAGACGGTATTCCTACCACAATAAACGTATAGACTCCAATAACTATAAAGAGGGTCGTTAGAACTAAGGTCGAACACAAAGAAGGTCAGGTCGTAAAGAGTACTACATGAGACGTATATTCAATTTATTCGTCCCATGTTATATATCGGAACTACATGAGGAAAAGGATAAACCTTGGTCAGACAACAAGGTACAGGTCAAGATTGACAACGAAGGACTGGACGTACGTCTAAAGAGTTCTCCGTCCAGTCCACCAGACCATAAGGGTAAAGAAAGTCTTAAAAGGTGTCAAATAACACTAGGTGTGTCAGTTTCCGAAACCGTATCAGTTATTTCGTCTTTATCTATAAAAAGACCTTGAGAAAACGAAAAAGGTACTAGGTCACCCACGACCGTTAAACTAGAGACCAAGGAGACGGAAAAGATTTTGGTCGAACTTGTAGACCTTCAAGTGCCAAGTGTATAACGATTTCGGACCGAACCTCTTAAAACTCGTAATGAAATGAACGTACACTCTACTCACGTTAACACGCCATCAAACTCGTAAGAAACCGTAACGGAAAGAATCCCTAACCTTACTTTTGACTGGAAAAGGTCAGGACACCGGTGACGACTCAAAAGGTTTACACGACCGTATAACTCACGTCGTGAAAGTGTCGTAGTAGAAAGTCCTAAACTTTATCGAGGTGACCTTACGGTAGTGGAGGTGATCGAAACAAGCATCACTACGAAAGATTCCGGGTCAACTGAATAAGTCCGACGAGGGACTCTCACTCTTCCAAACCCCAATAGCCACTAAACCCCTAATGAATATACGATAGTAAAAACAGCAGGTAAAAGTCTCTCGAATTCTTTGTGAATATCGAGGACTCTCGTGAACGAAGAGTAGAAATCATTGCTAACTTAATCTGGTTCACGTTTTATTTCCGGAAAGGATCCTTAGGGTTCGAGAAAGACACTGTGTTTAGACGTTCCTACCTTACCACCTTCTCCCTCCCGTCCTGCCCTTCACCCCAACCTCTGGGTGGAGACAAAAAGTCAGAGGGAGACCGGGAATCGATGGTGTGGACCGATGTGACGATAAGAAGGCAAGGGAGAGTGTCTGGGGATGTACAAATACGGAATTTCCTAACGAAACTTCTACTCATAAACCTTTGTACACAAATCGTGAACATTTGAGGAGGAGGTTCCGAAACGTCTCAGTTGTCCTCCGTAAAACTAATATCGATAACCGACAGTTGTGTGTCGTTCAACCGTCTTTTAATCTCCAGTCTGGGACGGAGAAGAACGACGAGTCCTCCTTAGATGTGTCGATCCGAGGGACACTGATGGCCTGGCTTGGCCCCTTGTGTCAGGAACCTCGACCCCGAGTCCCTACGACACTGTGGACCCGCTCGCCGGAGGAGCCGTCGCACCTATGTCGTCTTCGACACGACTTGACGCTTGGTCCTCCGAGGTCTTGCCCAACGACTGACTCCGGCTCCGGTCAGTGTCTCGGACACCGACAGACTACATAAAGTCCTTGTCGCAAAGGTGCCCCTAGAAATTAATAAATGAGAGACCAGGAATTAACTAAAGGAAAAGGGGTTTTCCTAGGGAGAACACTAATCTCAGGGAAAATAATTAGACATTAAGAGAATCACAAGCATTGTGATACACATACCTAAAGAAACAGGACTGAAGTCTTCATTAGACACAAAGATCGATTTCATGTGGAACCACAAATTTTGACATAAGAAATTGAAGTTGTTCTAGACCTAAACTCCAGTCCGAGACGATGAATGAACGATAAACACACCCATTCAGAAGATAGACGAGTACTTATGTTTTAATTTTAAAAACGTTTATAATCTGCTCTATCGTATGGACTCCGTACTATTCCCGAGTCATACAATCACTCGTTAAGAATCAGAAAAACAACAATCTCACAAATGTGTATTTCAAACCAAATGGGGGTAGAACCCCAAAGTGTCCACCACGATCACCATTTCTTGGACGTACAGTTACGTCCTCTGTATTCTCTGCGTCCAAACTAGGGACCCAACCCTTCTAGGGGACCTCCTCCCGTGCCGTTGGGTGAGGTCCTAAGAACGGACCTCTTATGCCACCTGTCTCCTCGGACCGTCCGATGTCAGGTATCCCAGTGTTTCTCAGTTTGTGTTGACTTCGTTGAATCGTGTGTACATGGGGGTAGGATAAATTTATGTCGAAATAGACAAAGTAAATTCATACTTTATCTTGAAAAAAACCACTCAGATCAATACCAAATAAAAAATTTAATAGTAGACAAAAAAATAAAAAAAATAAAAAAATAAAAAATAAAAAAAAATTTAAATAAAAAAATAAAAAATTTAAAATTTTAGAAATTAAGAATGTACGCAAGGGTTTGTACTTGGGGGGAGGGTGGAGGGAGGGGTATTGTAGAGAGACCCAGTAGGGGTACGTGGTCGGGGTTCGTACGACATAGGACGCAGTCTGTATCTGACCGCTAAGTTAAGAATGTACTATCATATGTACAATCTTACGGTAAGAGGGTTTAGTAGGGTGGGAGAGGGAGAGGGAGACTCAGGTTTTCAGGCAATATGTGTAGACACAGAAAAAAGGACAGAACGTATGTCCCAGCAGTAACGGTAGAAGGATTTAAGGTATATATACACAATCATATGACATAACCACAAAAAGAAAGACCGAATGAAGTGAGACATATTAGCCGAGGTCAAAGTAGGTAGAGTAGTCTTGACTAAGTTTACTTAAGAAAAATTGCCGACTCATTATGAGGTAACACATATACATGGTGTCGAAAGAATAGGTAAGTAGACGACTACCTGTAGATCCAACAAAGGTACAGGACCGATAATATTTGTCACGACGCTACTTGTAACCCCATGTACACAGAGAAAGTTAAGACCAAAGGAGCCACACATACGGGTCGTCACCCTAACGACCCAGTATTCCATCAAGATAAACGTTAAAAAATTCCTTAGAGGTGTGACAAGAGGTATCACCGACATGATCAAACGTAAGGGTGGTTGTCACATCCTCCCAAGGGAAAAGAGGTGTGGGAGAGGTCGTAAATAACGAACGTCTAAAAACCTAGCGTCGGTAAGACTGACCACACTTCACCATGGAGTAACACCAAAACTAAACGTAAAGAGATTATTACTCACTACAACTCGTAGAAAAGTACACAAACAATCGGTAGGCATACAGAAGAAACCTCTTTACAGATAAATCAAGAAACCGGGTAAAAAACTAACCCAGCAAATAAAAAGACCTTAACTCGACGTCTTCAACAAACATATAAAAACTCTAATCAACAAACAGTCAACGAAGTAAACGATAATAAAAGAGGGTAAGTCTTCCGACAGAAAAGTGGAACGAATATAAAAGGAAACAACACGTCTTCGAAAATTAAAATTAATCTAGGGTAAACAAATAAAAACGAAAATAAAGGTCTTAAGACCCTCCACCTAGTAAAAAATTTTTTTTACAAATGACTTCATATCAACGAAATGTTACAACACAACTTTAGATGGAAATAGACACTGAAGAGAGGAATTGGTAAGACGGGTAACAGGAAGGACACGTCATCAAAACCAGGACACCGAGACCCGGAGGGGATTCCCGGTTTCGGGAAGAGACTAGGTAGGTAGTGTCAAACTCGATCTAGTATGACAATGATGAAGGTCTAGTATGACCGTATCTGAGTCTTACACTTCGATCTATCTCAATAAGATTTTATTACGAAGAGTTGTCACAACGGGTACCTGGAGAGATAGTCTTAGTGGATAAGTGAACGTTAAGGATCCCACGACAAGGTAAAACCTCGTCTTAGAAAACACCCGAAACCCCTATTCTGGGACGTAATATTATCCCGAAGGGACACCGAGTCTCCAATTTCGTAGACGGAGGTTACGTCCTCTGGGTCCAAACTAGGGACCCAGGCCTTCTAGGGGACCTCTTCCTTTACCATTGGGTGAGGTCATAAGAACGGACCTCTTAGGGTACCTGCCTCTTCGTAATATTAATCATGGGTCCAATAAGGATTCGATTTATTTATTTTAAGATCTTGACAAGGTCACGTCAGAAGTTTGGACAGGTCAATGTCTCACCGGACCCCTATGAAGTACTTTTGTCTCTAAGGACCCGGAGGGGGAGGGGTCTCCAAGGTTACCTCTCTCTTCTGACTACTACACGCAAAAATTACGACACACAAAACTTACACAGGAGTTCACTGACAGTTCGACCGTTCATCTCCTTATGACGAGATGTCACTGACCGGTCACTACACTGACCACCACCACCACTACCACCACCACCATCGACATTACCCCACTCCGTCACTAAGTCCTCCAAACTTACTAGTTTGGAACCCAGTTCCCGGGAAGAAACCGATTGTAGTGAAAATCCACACTCTCAGACACAGGTCGGTAAGAGTGTCACAAACTCTTTAGCTTCGGTTCGGTCAGACCTCTCTTCCTTGTCTCGTTCTTACTGGCGTTTCGAGGTCCCGTCTGTGCTCGTTACGGTCCACTTAGTGGTACCGCGGCACCGACTTCCTTTCTCGTCGACGAGTCGTATTGTCGTCAAAGACCGAGAGAGAACATCGGACCGACTTCAAGGATGGTTATAGAAAAGGTGTTAAACGGAGAAAAGGAATTTTGACGGAGCCACCACAGTATTGGGTTTGCCGAAATTAAGTTTGTACCAAGACGTGGTCCGCGACGGACCCATCACTGACTCGACGTAGAGGGATGACAGGAGACTCGGAGATCCGGTCGGAGACCTCAGTCTAATCAAGAGACTCTCGGATGAGACGGTACGACCCAGTCTCGAAGAGGAGCCGTTGGGGTCAGGTCCCTACTGTTCGACAGTACGAAACACGTGTTCAGTATAGACACCGTTCATCTTGTTCTCACGAAGTCGGAGTAGTAAACTAACTGTTTGCACCGATGGCCCAACTTTTTAGATCAACGTTTCTACGAGAGAACCCTTTGAGTAGTGGAGAGGTACCACCGGAGGAAGGAGGGTCGTTTCGACCTGTTATGAAAAGAACCAGACGAGTGGAGCACTACCCTTCCGTCGGAGACAAGACTCGTCTCCGACGGGAGGGAGGTAGAAGTATCGACGGACCACAGGCGAGACGTCAATACGGGGGTTGATGAAACCCGGACCGAGATGGTGGGGGAGTACTGTTATGACGGAAAAGGAGAGAGAAGAACATCCATAATCGACTCTAGAGTCTCCCACCATCCGGAAACGTTATTCCTTCTGAGACTATGGTACCATCAGAAAGTAAATCGAACAAAACACTGTAAGGTCGGTTGTTTGTAAATTACTACTCCCGAAGAAAGACCGGGTGACGTCATAAGACCGGACCTCTTAAGGTTCCTGACATATCAGGTACCCCAACGTTTCTCAGTCTGTACTGACTCACTGAAAACGAGTGACAAAGACCACTCTATAAATCGTCCGAGTCTCCACGTAAGTTCTATTTATCCTATTTCAGGTTCGGTCTTTCTTTAAGTTTACCGTAAGGTCACTTACGGTATACGTTCCCAGTCGGTACGATACTTTTGTAAGTCAAGTCAAGTCAAGTCAAGTCAGCGAGTCAGTACAGGCTGAGAAACGCTGTGGTACTTAGTGTCGTGTGGTCCGGAGGGACAGGTAGTGGTTGAGGGTCTCAAGTGAGTTTGAGTGTAGGTAACTCAGTCACTACGGTAGGTCGGTAGAGTAGGAGCCAGTAGGGGAAGAGGAGGACGGGGGTTAGGGAGGGTCGTAGTTTCAGAAAAGGTTACTCAGTTGAGAAGCGTACTCCACCTGTTTTATGACCTCAAAGTCGAAATCGTAGTAAGGGAGGTTTCTTTAGGGTCCCGACTAGAGGAAGTCTTACCTGACCAACCTAGAGGAACGTCAGGTTCCCTGAGAGTTCTCAGAAGAGGTTAACTCAGAAGAGAGTTAACTACGAATGAGACTTCGTAGTTAAGAAACCGCGAGTCGGAAGAAGTGTCAGGTTGAGAGTGTAGGTATGTACTGATGACCTTTTTGGTGTCGGAACTGTTCTACCTGGAAACAACCGTTTCGTTACAGAGACTAAAACTTATGCGATAGATCCAACCAGTATTGAAAAGAAGGTTCCTCATTCGCAGAAAATTAAAGTACCGACGTAATCTCTACCCGATAATTCCTCTCTTTACGACACCTTTACAAAATCAACATTACATATATAAATATAGAAATGTCTTTAGACTTTATAATAGTCCTTTGTCGTGACTATTACACGTAACATGATTTACGACACAACAGTCAGGCAGATTCAGTCAAACCAGTAAATGTTGACAACCCAAGAAAGTCGTTTATTACCATTAGAAGTTACTGATCTCCGTATCCTTCACAGATCCAGAGTAAGGGTGAGTGAGTGACGACGGTTCACCAGGTAATGTTTCTTTCGTTTAGAGTCTGGTTTAGGACACTGTGTGTGTGTTTGGAAATCATCGTGTGATTGTATTCTTCGGTATCTTATACAAGAATGACCGAGGGAGGGAGTCAGGGACACGATCCGGGGGACGGACGGTTAAAGTGATCTCCGTCTATGTCTTTATAAGAGGCCTCTACTGGTCGATCGGTAGTTCAGTCTTAGTCTGTCATTTAGGAGACCAATCTCTCCTGCGTCCTGGTTCACCCTGAAGATCCGACCCCGTAGTGTGACTCTTTATAATCCTACGACACACCCTGTCTAAATACGTATCCACCTTCGTAGACATGGGACAGTCAGTGTTATCCTACGATAACAGAAACTTTTAATACAGACTGAGGTGACTACGACTTATTGGGGAGGTGACGACTACCTCTATCTCTAGTGACTTTGTGAGTTTCATGAGACCTCACACCTGAGGAGTCACCCTGAAATTTTTAAGATCGATTCGTGTAGACCTGTCAAATAAACCCCAATTCTACAATTCCTATAATTCCGTGGGGATCGTACCTCTAAATTTGGTTACGTGTGTGTGTGTGTGTGTGAACATCGTGATAAGATTCGATTTCATAAAATTCCCTTCAAAATCTGTAGTATGGTTCACCTGTTTCGTGTTTAGAAGTCAAAATAACAGTACTATTAAAGTTGCTCTAATTCACTCTTACTGATTTAAGTGTGAATCACTTTTTATTTATGTCGGTTAATGATCAATTAAACTTGTACTAATAGAATTGTTTTTTTCTTTTTTTTTACGTGAAACGAAGACTATAAGGCGAGATTACGGTAATTCCTTTTTAGTGTAGACTTGTTCCCTTTTACAGGACGGAATCGAGAGAGATCAAGGAGTAGGTAGTAGGCCGAAACCTAAGTACCAAAAGTGAACTGGTCGTAAATGACTCAGAGACGTGATACTGGCCTACCCCCCAATGTTTCTACTTATGTTTACCAATAACAGGAGGTCCTGGGGTGTCAAGTCACACCCTTCGACTTAAAATTTGTCCTCGATGTTCACCCGTAAGATCCAACATTTAAGTCCCATCGTTCTTAACAATTGTCAGGAAAGATATTGACGTAATTTAAAGATAGAACTAGAGAATAATAAGATTATCGCTCTTTAACCGATCTTTTACGGATCAGTTAAGTCTGACTATCTGGAAATCCCCAAAGAGGGACCGGGAAGCGGGTCGAGGAAATCGAGGGAAGAGAGGGAAGAGCCTACCCCTTTCACTTCGAGAATCCTCGAGAGGAGGGGAGGACCCGGTGGGAGTGGGTGGGAGTCTTAATGAACGGTCACTGAACGAGGGAGAACGAAGACCGAGGGGAAAAGAGACCAAGGTCAGGTATTCTAAAAGGTTTAGTCTTACTTGAAACACAAAATAGGAGACCTGGATCCGAAAACTAGAAAATTTTACAAGAGGAAATTTGTTACTTGACGGTCGGACTCAGATAAACCCCTATGAATTTTTCGATTATAATTGACTAAAGGACGAGAAACTTAAAAAATAAATCGTCGGAAAATGAGACTTCCCGTCACTCCTCTCTGTCGAGTAGACGGAATTTACCACCTTTCCTGTCACGATAGTCTCTTGGGATCCCTTTCTTCGTATCTAAATAAAAGATTTACGAAAGAGATGTAAAACCGTCAAAGCCATCTCACACGGGCTATTCCCAAAAGAATGACCACATTCCACACAACCTCCCACAGCACTCGTGTGTACTCTCTCCGCGAATTTCGACTGACACTCCAAGTTCCTTTTCACTTTCACAATCAACGAGTCAGCACAGGTTGAGAATCGTTAGGGTACCTGACGTCGGACGGTCCGAGGAGACAGGTACCTTAAGAGGTCTGTTCTTATGACCTCACCCAACTTACTATGACCTCACCCTAGGGAAGAGGTCTCCTAGAAGGACTGGGTCCCTAGTTTGGATCTAGGGGACGCAACGTCCGTCTAAGAAATGACAGACATGGTGATCCCTCCTGGTAGAAGGGACCATTTCCCTTCGACGTATTCACTCATTTATCCAAACTCTTTTATCGTGTCTTTATCGTCTCTTTTATCGTGTTGTCTCCCGATACCGGTATTACCTCTTATACAGTATAATCCCCTAGACATTCGTTAAATCACACCGACCTTATTTTAAATACCACCCTACGACGACGACGACGACGATTCAGCCAAGTCAGTACAGGCTGAGACACGCTGGGGTATCTACCGTCGGGTACTCCGAGGGGGCAGGGACTCTAAGAGGTCCGTTCTTGGGACCTCACCCAACGGTAAAGGAAGAGGTTACGTACTTTCACTTTTCACTTTCACTTCAGCGAGTCAGTACCATCCTACTCTCGGATCATTTTAAGTCTTAACTTGACCATTTGACCCGAGTCTATTACTTTGTACGGTAGAATTTCCATTACCTTTCAGGGTCTCCCAAAAAACATTTCCTCTTACTGTAGTTTAAATGTGATATGTTTCCAGTTGAACGGTGACCACTCTTAATTTCCTTTCCGTCCATTTGATCGATTTTTACTCGTAAGTCCTTGTTTCTCTCTCTAATACGCCGAGACTAGACTATGTTACTGTTCTCTTGTACTTCTCTTTCCTTCTGTGACCTCTGTTTTAAGTCAAGTCAAGTCAAGTCAGCGAGTCAGCACAGGGTGAGAAACACTGGGGTACTTAGCGTCGTGCGGTCCGGAAGGACAGGTAGTGGTTGAGGGTCTCAAGTGAGTCTGGGGGAAGGTAGCTCAGTCACTACGGTAGGTCGGTAGAGTAGGAGACAGTAGGGGAAGAGGAGGACGGGGGTTAGGGAGGGTCGTAGTCCCAGAAAAGGTTGTTCAGTTGAGAAGCGGACTCCATCGGTTTCATGACCTCAAAGTCGAAATCGTAGTAAGGAGGTTTCTTTAGGGTTCTGACTAGAGGAAATCTTACCTGACCAACCTAGAGGAACGTCAGGTTCCCTGAGAGTTCTCAGAAGAGGTTGTGGTGTCAAGTTTTCGTAGTTAAGAAACCGCGAGTCGGAAGAAGTGTCAGGTTGAGAGTGTAGGTATGTACTGGTGACCTTTTTGGTATCGGAACTGATCTGTCTGGAATCAGCCGTTTCATTATAGAGACGAAAACTTATACGATAGATCCGACCAGTATTGAAAAGAAGGTTCCTCATTCGCAGAAAATTAAAGTACTGACGTCAGTGGTAGACGTCACTAAAACCTCGGGGGGGTTTATTTCAGACTGTGACAAAGGACAAAGGGGTAAATAAAGGGCACATTAGTCGATTTTAAGGAAAACCTATATCGGTACTTTAATTTTCTGCGAAAGATGAACTGACACCATGTATATGTGTTACCTCATAATGAGTCGGTAATTTTTCTTAAGTAAACTTAGTCAAGACTACTCCACCTACTTTGACCTCGGCTAANGTCTCACTTCATTCGGTCTTTCTTTTTGTGGTTATGTCATATGATTGTGTATATATACCTTAAATCCTTCTACCGTTACTGCTGGGACATCCGTTCTGTCCTTTTTCCTGTGTCTACCCATATTGCCTGAAAACCTGAGTCTCCCTCTCCCTCTCCCTCTCCCACCCTACTAAACCCTCTTACCGTAAGATTGTACATATGATAGTACATTCTTAACTTAGCGGTCAGATACAGACTGCGTCCCACGTCGTACGAACCCCGACCACGTACCCCTACTGGGTCTCTCTACAACACCCCTCCCTACACCCTCCCCCCAAGTACAAACCCTTGCGTACATTCTTAATTTCTAAAATTTTAAATTTTTTATTTTTGGTTTTTTTATGTTTGTTTGTTTGTTTTTTTTTATTTTCTGCGAATGATGAACCTTCCTTTCAATACTCGTTGGATCTGTCGTATAACTTTTCGTCTCTGTAATGAAACGGTTGTTTCCAGGTAGATCAGTTCCGATACCAAAAAGGTCATCAGTACACACCTATACTTTCAACCTGACACTTCTTTCGACTCACGGTTTCTTAACTACGAAAACTTGACACCACAACCTCTTCTGAGAACTCTCAGGGAACCTGACGTTCCTCTAGGGTGGTCAGGTAAGATTTCCTCTAGTCAGGACCCACAAGAAACCTTTCTGACTACGATTTCGACTTTGAGGTCATGAAACCGGTGGAGTACGCTTCTTAACTGAGTAACCTTTTCTGAGACTACGACCCTCCCTGATCCCCCGTCCTCCTCTTCCCCTGCTGTCTCCTACTCTACCGACCTACCGTAGTGGTTGAGCTACCTACACTCAAACTCACTTGAGACCCTCAACCACTGCCTGTCCCTCCGGACCGCACGACGTTAAGTACCCCAGCGTTTCTCAGCCTGTGCTGACTCGTTGACTTGACTTGACTTATCAATTTTAATATTTAGTATTTAACTATGTATTTGTTTGGAGTTTATAACTCAGACCGTTTTACCATGAATATTAAAGACAGGAATAAAGGTTTCCATTCATAACTTATCAGATACAAAAACGAAAAGAAAAGAAAAAATCAAAAGATTTTTACTCTACGGGAGTAGGGGGTCTGTACCTTGCCTTAAACAGTTATGAATGTTTGTTTCGCGTGTATCTTTGAAAATAATTCCTGGTAAATACTTTGTCTAGTGAGTTGTAATAGTTAATAAATGAGAGCGAATTTCTTTGAGTAACTAAGTCTTATAGTATTCTAACTATTCCTTGTAGTTCCAATGGTTAGGTAGGAAGAGAAACTAAATTCTATCCCTTGATACCTAACCGGTTTATCAAGTAAGCCCAAAAATTGGGTTTTTTTGGGGCTTACTTGAAAAAACCAGTAGGGTTACAATAAGTTCTTTAATTCATGTAACAGGTGTGTCGATCGGTAGTCGTCTCAACCCTGGTCTTCGGTTTCGAAAACTAAGGAACCAATTAAAGGAGACTTACAGAGATACAATCTCGGAGTAGATCAACCGTCATCGATTTTTGTCTTCGTGATCGAAAGGAGACGTATATAACTTAACTCTTTGGTTGGTATCTTTAGGGGGTCGTGAGTCCTACCTAACCTCTACGGTCTTTTCCTCCAAAGTGAACTGAGTTCGAGTCCTTTGGTAACAGGTCCCACCTTCCTCGCTGGGTGAACAGACGTCGTGGAGTACTAAATAATTGACAATGACCACGGGTACTTTATAAGTAGGTAAGAGGATCAGTGACGAGGTGACGTAGTTATTTGGTAACGAGGGGGTAGACAGATCCACATGTCAAACCCCTTCTTTTCGAAGTGTGTTTTACCTTTTCTCTGAAAAGTACAAATCACGTCATTATCTTTTGGTTACGTGAAGAAGCAAAGAACCCCAAATAAGTTTTCTTATCAGTCCGACTGAATAACCCGAAGACCTGTATATCATCGGGGTCTCCCTTTCCGAAGTACTCCAACCGGCCGACCAACAGTGTGGGGGTCAAAGTCGAACTCGGACAAAAGGGGTATGTGCCATCTCGCCCCGTGTCCCTCGGTACCGAAGAGATAACTCCTGCGAACGGCCTGGAACTTAGTCCAAGTCACACTACGGGACTCAAGTCGGAGAGGGAACACTAGTCTTCGTGGTTCATTTGACAGACGGGCGAAGGGACGAAAGTGAAGAAACCTACGGAGAAGTATCTGAAAAAGACGATTGGGAATTGACACTAACAAGGGGAACTTGGGAGAAGAGAAGAATGACACATATAAGGGCATCCACAAGTGTGGGTGTTAGTACGTAAGTGGGAGGTAGGTATTAGTAAGTGTGGTCGAACTACAGAGGAAGAGAGAAAAATCTAGATATATAGGTTGATATAGTAGATAGAGATGGTCCATCGGGAAACGGTGAGTTTGAGGTGTCCAAAGTTTGATTTGAATAATAGTGGGAGATTACGAGGTGAAGACCCCTTTAGAAAAACTCTCAAGACTTCGAGGTTATGAAACCGGTGGACTACGCTTCTCGACTGAATAACCTTTTGTGGTACTACGACCCTTTCTAACTTTCGTCCTTCTCTTCCCCCACTGCCTCCTACTCCACCAACCTACCGTAGTGACTGAGTTACCTGTGCTTATACTCGTTTGAAGTCCTCTGTCACTTCCTGTCCTTTCGGACCACACGAAGTCAGGTACCCCAGTGTTTCTCAGTCTATCTTGAATCACTGGTTTGTTGTTGATGTTACGAGGGGAACGAGGGAGGTACGAGGTTGGTCAAGATGGAGATTTAGAATAGAACCCTTTCCTTAGAGGTAGTACAATGGACTGGACCCTCGGACTACGACTAAGAGAAACAGGGAGGCACAAAGGCAATAGTGACAATTAATAATTACAGTTTGAATCACTGAATCACTACTAAACAAGTACACCGACCGTTCTATCACGACCAACAGTCATCCCTTAAGTGGGTCCCTCGGAGTCAAGGAGAGGTAAACCCAGAGAGGGACTCCGAGGGACCCGAAGGAGTATCGTATCACTGACTCAAGGTTCCCTATTCTTCATCTTATGTGACCAGAGAATTCAGGTCCAGAGACGACTTAATATATGACCAGTCCGGTCCGAAGGGAGTATCGAGTCAACCGTTTCTTAGGTGGACGTTACCTCCTCTGGGGTCAAGTTAAGGACCCAAACTTTTTAGACGACCTCTTCCCTATCCGATGGGTGAGGTCATAAGAACCCGAAGGGAACACCGAGTCGACCATTTCTTAGACCGACGTTACACCTTCTAGACCCAGATAAGGACCCAACCCTTCTAGGGGACCTCTTCCCTTTCCGATGGGTGAGGTCATAAGACCGGACCTCTTAAGGTACCTGATATGTCAGGTACCCCAACGTTTCTTAGTCTGTGATGACTCGCTGAAAGTGAAAGTTCGTCTTCTCGGGTGGGTCTAAGGACCCCCCTCATAGTCTCTTAAGTTCTGAGAGAAATTAGATAATGTGAGATACAAGTTAGAAGGAGAACGCCAGCAGAGGGACGTAGGGAAGGAAAAGTGTACGACAAGGAAACAGAACTTTCGAAAGAAGTGGAACAGGATAAGAAAGAAGTTCTAACACGAATTCTCAATATCATAGAGGGGTTTGGGAAGAATTGGGGTGAGAGAGGTCCACATTACGTTTTGTGATACAGTCGTAAACAATAAGATATAATAGTGACAAACATAGTGAAAGGGTATTCTGATACTCACGGCGCTTCCGTCCCTGACAGAATAAGTAAAATCACAGAGGTCTTGGTTCATAACTCGACCCGTCTCATTTCCTGGAGTCGTTTGTAAACAACCTACCCATTTATAAAGGAAAAAAAATTGGAGAGTTACTAGTACATTTCACCGTCTTTAACTCATAATGAAGACACAATGACGGACTGAAGGAATAGAATCTGATTTTGTTTGTTTGTACCGTTTCTTATTACCGTACTGGGTTCCAGTGTGTCAGTCCTTCTATTAAGTCATATCAATTATCCTTAAGTCAAGGGGTTTCATTCAACCTTAGTATCTGGGTCCCTGTTCCAACCCTTCCATTTCTTTCTTGAGACGGTACTTACCTGAGACAACATCGTCTTTTATGGGGACTCCAAAGGACGAGATAAGACACAAACGTTCCCTGACGTTTTCTGGAGACGGGAACGGTCCTTTGACTTTTATGGTTTTCTCTACCTTCTATCGGAGTCTTAGGATTTTTTCTCTCTTACCTGTAACAAGTCACGAAACACGTCTACCCTTTCTATCTAAATTACATCTAAGAGTTTTACTACCACCTCTCACTCTCAAACGATCATTAAGAGTTCACTGAGAAGTCTTGTGTGTCTCTCTGTCGATAATAGTCTTTCTCTCCGACACAGACTAGGGTTTACAATCCCAGTTAACCTATTAAGTAACCTCAATTTTGGAGTCGATTCTATTTTGTAAGGAGTTCCTGTAGACTGAAAGACACGAGGCTAAAGTACGAATTGTACAGAAACAAGTGATTAAACCGAATAATGAAAAAAAAAAAAGGTTAATCCTTTTATAGAAGGACTATCGTCTATGACTATAAGGTCAGTGATCTTTCTTTGGAAGAAGGAACATTTTTGTGTGCAACCATAACGTCGAAAGTTCGAGAACTCAGCCAAAGAATTTCAATCTTTTTTTAAGGTACATATGTTACGTAAAAAATTTTTATCGTATTTATTAAGTATATATGAAAGAATAATATTCTCTAAGTTTGTTAACTTTATTTATATGTACTTTCGGGGAAAGTGGTGGTTCGTGGGTAGGGTGAAGGTCAGAGTCTCTATTAGTAATAATCCTCAGGTTATACGTCGGAAACCAGGGAAAAGATATGTAAATATGTCTCTGCACACATAAATATACGTGTGCACTTACACAGGAAAAACTAAAGATATCTTTAATCTAGTATGACATGTAAAGGGACCTCTTCCGTTACTGTTGGGTGAGGTCATGAGAACGGACCGGTTAGGGTCCCTGTCTCCTCGGACCATCCGACGTCAGGTACCCCAGGACTTCTCAGCCTGTACTGACTTTGCTGAAGTGAAAGTGAAAATTGAAAGTACGTAACCTCTTCCTTTACCGTTGGGTGAGGTCACAAGAACGGACCTCTTAGGGTCCCTACCCTCTCGGACCACCCGACGACAGATACCCCAGAGTGTCTCAGTCTGTGTTGACTTCGCTGAATCGTCGTCGTCGTATGTAAAGGGATCCCGAAGAGTTCACCACGATGCAATCATCATTTCTTGGGTGGGCGGTTACGTCCTCTGTTATTCTCTGTGCCTAAACTAGGGAACTAGTCCTTCTAGGGGACCTCCTCCCGTACCGTTGGGTGAGGTTATAAGAACGGACCTCTTAGGGTACCTGTCTTCTCGGACCACCCGATGTCAGGTACCCCAACACTTTTCAACTTGTGCAGACTTCGGTGAATCGTGTCGTACGTACGTACAGGGATAAAGTGTATTGAGATGGGACACTCATAAGAAAAAGGAGCCAGGTGTTTCGAGACAGAAGAACAAAGATTACCGGTGTGTAAAAATATCCTACATAATTACAGGAGGTCTCTTTCTCTTGGTTATCCTACATATATAATCTCTCTCTCTTTCTGTCTTTAAATGAGATCCTTTAGTCAAGTACACTAGTACTTCCGACTGTTCAGGATTTCGCAAGTCCGACTCAGTGTCGGTCTCCGGGTCCCTTCGGTGACCAAATCAAGATTGGACTTCCGGATCTCCGAACTCTGAGTTCTTCTAGACTACAAAGTCAAACTCAGGTCTCCATCTTTTTTAGTTTTGCGGTCAATCTTCCGGCAGTCCGTTCTTCTTAAGAGAGAATGGTTTCCTTCACTATCGGACAAATAAAATAAGTTCGGGAGTCGACTAGTCTACTCCAGGTGGGTACAGTCCTTCCCATTGAACGAAACGAGTCAGATGATTAAGTTCAGAATTAACGTAGGTTTTTGTGAGAATGTCTCTGGGGATCTTTTTACAATCTAGTTTATAGTCGCATGGAGTACTGGGTCAGTTTACCTGTATAATTAATTGGTAATGTACCTTAATACATTAATAAGATGAAAAGGACCCGGGATCCTTATGTATAAATTTTAAACTACTTATTATTTTTACCGAAAGTGGGTCTTATCGTAAAAGTAAACTGTTAAGATAGTGGTCACATTCTCTTTCGAGTAAAGGATTATGGAAATGGTAGTGATTTAAAATAGTTGGCAAACATAAAAATCATCAAACACACTTTTTAATAATAATAAAACAACTCTAACTGTAAGAAAAATGCACGAACGAAGGGAGAATTGTTTATCTCATAAATAGAAAGGATAAAAATTTGTTCCAACTACTATAAAAAAGGAATAACTGAGTATACACGTAAAAAATCTATAACACCGAAAATTAGGAAACGGACAATAGATACAAAATTATAAAAGAGAGTTAAGAAGTGTAGATATAATCGAGGTTTTTACCATAGACCAGTACATCTGTTTGTAAAGGAAGTACTGATACCCAGAACGCAGAACAAATCCTTTTTCTCAAAAGATTGAATTGGTCTTTTTAACAGTTTACGGACAGACTGGGTTCATTATTTATAGAACTCACTGGAACTCAGTCAGGTTGTGAGGAAACCTCGCAATTAAAAGAATAATTTTATTGTTTACATAAGTAAGTTTGTGATAAATGACACTTGGTGAAATACGGTACCCGAAAGCACGACCGAGTCTGTCATTTCTTAGTTGAACGTTACGTCTGAACCCAAGCTAGTGACGCAATTCTTCTACGGGACCTCTTCCCTTACTGATAAGTGAGGTCATAAGAACGGACCTACTAAGGTACCTATCTCCTCGGACCGTCCGATGTCAGGTACCCCAGTGTTTCTCAGCCTGTGCTGACTCACTGATTGTAAAAGTGAATGCGATACGATACGGATTTACGATCTCGACACACGGTACGAATCAGCGAATCAGTAGACTGAGAAACGCTGTGGCATCTGACATCTGGTGGTCCGAAGAGACAGGTACCCCTAAGAGGTCCGTTCTTATAACCTGACACAACGGTACGGGAGGAGGTCCCCTAGAAGGGTTGGGTCACTAGTTTGGGTCCAGAGGGTGTAACGTCCGCCTAAGAAATGGCTGACTCGGTCGTCCCTTCGGGTTCATTTACCTTATAAATTCTTGTATGTCAGATAGTCCCCTTTACCTACTATTTTGTTGGTAGGTTAATTACTGGCTCTTATTTCACCGGACATTGACTCTAAACACGTCTTAGGGTACCGTCAGACACCCTCCTCGGGTGTAGGTCTGGTCCTCCACAACATCCCGACCAGGTGCACTCCATCTCCTTCTACGACCCGTCTGTTTCGACGTCCAAGTCTCCGAACCCCCACTCGTCCTGTATGTTTGTCAAGTGTCTTATTCCCCCTCCTACCACTACTCAGCACTCAGACCTCTCCATTCGTCTCTGACAGCGACGGTTACAGTAAGTCAAATCGGAAGAAAGACGGACTCCTATGATCCTCCGGAAACTTCACACTTCGTCCCCTCACACTACACCTGGTCGGAAATAAATAAAACAAAGAAATTTGAAGTTTAAAAAATAAAACATAACCCCACATTGGTTAATTACAACACCATCAAAGTCTATTTGTTCCCTGGGTCGGTATGTATGTGTACTAGATAAGAGGGAATTAGGGGAAGGGTAGGTCCGACGGTCCATTGTACCTCGTCTCACGGTACATGATATGTTATCTAGGGACAACCAATAGGTAAAACTTGTCTCGTCACACATGTACTGGAAGGGTTTGGGGGATTGATAGGGAAAGGGGTTCGTTGGCATTCCAACAAAAAATTCAGACACTCAGAGAGAAAGACACAACATTCAAGTAAACTTAGTAAAGAAAAATCTAAGGTGTATATTGCCTACAGTATACTATAAAGAGGAAGAGACAGAGTGAATGAAGTGAGTCACACTGTGACTCAGAGATCACCTGGTCCGAAATTATCTCTGGTAAAACCGACAAGTCGCCTGTCCCGAATTTCCCATCACTCGTCACCGTCCCTCCGGTTACTCCTTTCTCCGGTAGCAAGGTCGGAACCTTCCTCAACCGTTCCCACTTTTACTCCACCGTCGTCTCCTATACGTGTGCGACCCGTCTGACTCTCTAGACCCAGGTTGAAGAGGTGGTACGTATGATCAATACCCAGTTCTTATTATATATCGTAAAAAGGTTCAACTTCAAGAAACATTTGATTTTTTTTCTTTTGTCGAATTATTACCTTGACATCCGTTATCTCTATAAAGTCTTGTCTCTTCTCAGATGTCCCTCTTTGTTTTTAGTGGTATAAATTTCATGGTTCAGTAATATATAAGCCTGGTACGTATAAAAAAGGAAGTATATAACTAACAGAAGCACACTCGTATTTACATATTACGTTCGAGTCGGACAGACGGGAGGGGAGAATAAGAAACGACCAATAGAAGAGTACCTACCCAGTCCTTTCTTTTGCCGAAAATAGATTGAAAGGACTCTAAACATGGTGAGAGTCGGGACGATGACCGTTGGTAAGTGGAGAGACGGTAAGTGATGGATCTTTAGGACCTGGGTACCTATTCCCAACCGAAGGTCTCTCGGTACTTCCACACTGATCCCCTCCTTTTTTTAATAGACTATAAAAGGGTAGGGAAATAAGATGTACTAGAGTGAAGAGTTTCACTATATGCCGGAAGTTTGAAATCGTTATTTGATCAGTTTCCGTTAATGTCATCTTCTCGTTTCGAAATTCGGATATTTGATCACAAATGGAACAAAATTCCCTGTTCTCAAAGGAAGGCGAGGTGGGAGTAGGGATCGAGACGAACAAAGGACAAGGGTTCATTCACTGGTCTGTTGTACCCCCTGTCCTGTATGGAAAACGACCTTCATTCCGAAGGGAATCGTGTGTCTTAATAAGAGGGTCGAGAGACAAAGGGAGTCTTTACCCCTTTTTTATAACTTTTCGTAAAGGGTCGGATGACGACCGATTATCGTAGTTGACGATTACAAAATACTTTAGCTAGAGTCAGTTACATACGTAATTCGTCTTGGGTGACCCAATTGTGAACGGGGAGAGGACGAGAGAGGTGTAACAACCCGAACAGGGCGATACACTTCTCCGAGACGTCGTAGGTTCCGAGACACGGACGGACCGTTGTCACCACCCTTCACTTACGGTAGAACTTCGACGTTTGACGGAAAACCCCGACTGCATAGTACCCGGAAAGTTTCTTTCGACTCAAACGGTTGTGACACTCAAGTCAATAGTGGGTAAAAAGATCCTGTTTCCGGACCCCGTCGGAGATCATGGTAAACCGACTATAATTAAAGTAGATAAAGATAAAGAGTACCAATTTTTGTCTTCGACTCAGTAACCACGAAACCGTATTTCTACAGGTCAAAGTGGGTACTCTGTAGACCAGGATTATTTACCGTTGTGCATTTCCCACCCCTCCCTCGGTTGACGTTTAGGTAAGTCTTTGAACATTTTTATCAGTATTATTTAAATGTACACGATAGAATTACCTAAGAATTCACTCCACCCATAAAAATAGGAATAAAATTTCTATTCTTTTGTCTCCGAACTTCTGAAGTCTTCGAACGGGCTCAGTATGTAGAACGACATATCTCAAGGTACTAAGATCCGGATCTACAAGGTCATAGAATCCGACCTAGGACAAAAAAGGGAGCGGGTCCGGTTACTTACGGTATTAGGTCCTCTCAGTCTCTGGTCCAGGTCTACTTATACTTCGAACAAAAACTTCTTCCTCTCTACACCCTAAAACGTTTGTCCCTTCTCATTATAAACAAAACCCCTACCCCACACCGAAATAATTTAGGACCCATGATTTACGTAGACTCGACCTCCATTATAATTGTGATTTCGAGGATGGTTCCCCCCTCCAGGACGTAGTGGTAACAAGAGTCCTTTACAAATACAAAGTGGACACTAGTCGAATCGGAATATCTGTCAGTTGGAGTCCGAGACTTGTCCTGTGTCGGAGTTCATGGTAACAGAGGTCATTACAATCCTTGACCCTGGATTCCTTTAGGTCCTGACTTTACCCGACCTACTACCCTTAGATTGGGAAGGAGAATCTCGAACTTTCTCATCGGCTACAGTTTTGGTCCTCGGAGTCGACCCGTGGTTCCCCGATAAACGTCGAACTGTCGGAGACAACTTAATAACTATGGGAGGGATGGAGCCCTGGAGGGGGAACAATTGTTTAGCGTAAGACATACTTTTAAATTTCTCCGTTTACTCACCTTAGAGAACAGGATAATAACGGGAGAAGAAACGGTAGACTCGAGATTAAAAATTCAGTTAGTCGGACACTCCGTAGAGACCCTTTTTCCGTGTCACGTGTCTCGGTTCGGGTCCTGTCTTTTTGACTTCCGGCACTGACTCTGGTACTGGACTCAGGACTCAGTAAATTACCTCGGACTCACTGGGACCCGACCCACTCGTGACTGGGAGACTCAATAACTTTGTGTTACCCCCTTTTTTTTTAAGACAAGGAAGGATTGACCCTGTTGTTACAGAGGTGGGGTAAACGGTGCAGAGAGTTTAAAAGGATTTCATTTCCTATTTTTTAAAATTCAATTTTAAGTCTAAACCTAAACCCTATGAAACAAACCAGACGTCCCACCACCAAAAAAAAAAAATTACTTCTACAGTTGTAAAAAGTTTCATCCTCCAAATGTATTTATGTGTTAAAAGACTGAAGAGAACTCTTTAGTCTCCTGAACCCGAATAGTAAACGAGTAACGTTGTGAAGGACCCCGGACATCATCGACAAGGAATTCACTCCCTACCGAAGAAACGAAACGGTTCTCAGGATAGTAAAAGAACTCCCGAACGTGGACACTTTGAACCAAAGTTCTTTCTACCGCTCATTTAAAAGATACACGACGGAGGTCGGACGGTCCTCCTGACGGACCTCCTAGTACTACCAGACCGGTCAATACCATCTCACGGAACAACCGTTAATAGATAAAGGGGAAAGGATATTCTCCCCTAAGGGACCACGAGTCTACCATTTCTTAAACGGCCGTTACGTCCTAAAAGTTGGGGACCTAGTCCTCCTAGGGGACCTCTTCTCTTCTTACCGTTGGATGAGTTCATAAGAACGGACAGGTTCCTCTTCCGGTACCTGTCTCCTCGGACCGCCCGATGTCAGGTGCCCCAGTGTTTCTCAGGCTGTCCTGACTCGGTGATTGTGAAAGTGAAAGGGACATTCTCCTAATATGTGTTGTGGAGACTGGTGACGGAATACTGACGCACGTCTAGGAAGTTCGTCACCGATTCTGTGTAACACCTAATAGTGGTCGAGAGTGTGTGGCGTACTAGAAAGTCGGACCTAGGGTCGTCCTGGCCTTACGTACCACGTCTGACCGCCCACCGAAGGTCGAACCTCTCCGGTGTGTGACGTTGTCTCGACGTCGGTCGGGAGTCGGAAGTCGTCACACTCACTTGTCAGTTGCAGTGACAGCTCGGTGACTCGCAGCCCGCAATGGAGAATGACGACACCTTGACTGGTTACGTCGTTCTGAACCGAACGATACTTTCCCATGACACCACTTATTTGTTACAAAAGGGTAAAAGGCTCCTTTCCTTTTCCACCGTAAATCCCTTAAGAATTTATAATTAAAATCAACAGAAATTAAAATTTTTGTTGAAATACCTCCCCACCCTTCCTCCAAGTTCTCTCTCCCCTATATCCCTATGTATATAGACTAAGTGAAACGACATGTCATCTGTAATTATGTTGTAACATTTCGTTAGAATGAGGTTAACTTTTTAATTTTTTTAAAATCTCCTAAGACCTTTATAGTACTTGCACGTTCAGTGAGTTAGTACAGGTTGAGACATTGGGGTGTCTGATATGTCAGGTACTTTAAGAGATCCGGTCTTAAGATCTCACCCATCGGAAAGGGAAGAGGTCCCTTAGAAAGGTTGGGTCCCCAGTTTGGGTCCAGAGGGGGTAATGACTACGACGACGACGATTCAGCGAAGTCAGCACAGACTGAGACACGCTGGGGTATCTACCGTCGGGTGGTCTGAGGGGACAGGGACCCTAAGAGGTCCGTTCTTGTGACCTCACCCAACGGCAAAGGAAGAGGTTACGTACTTTCACTTTTCACTCTCACTTCGGCGAGTCAACACAGACTGAGAATCGTTGGGGTACCTGAGATCGGATGGTCCGAGGAGAGGGTACCCTAAAAGGTCCGTTCTCATGACCTCACCCCACGGTAACAGAAGAGACGAGGGTGTAACATCCACCTAAGAAATGGTCGACTCGATAGTCCCTTCGGGACCATTCTAGTACCGTCACTGCATTCTAATTGACCCAACTGAGGGACTTGGGTGCAAATTATTGGTACGATTTTTAAAAATTGTTGAAAGGAGAATATATCTCTTAATAGAAAATTTTAGATGTACATGACTTCAATATAAACGTCAATTTCAATATAAACACTATCATTCCACTAAAATGTTTTATAAAGAAGATATTTCTCACGGATCGTAGACTGTCTCAAATTTGATGAGAATAACACTTCTAGGTCTCTTCCGTGACCGTGGGGTGAGGTCATGAGAACGGACCTTTTAGGGTACCTGTCTCCTCGGACCATCCGACGTCAGGTACCCCAACGATTCTTAGTCTGTACTAACTCACTGAAGGGAAAGTGAAAAGTGTAAGTGCGTAACCTCTTCCTTTACCGTTGGGTAAGGTCACAAGAACGGACCTCTTAGGGTCCCTACCGCCTCGGACCACCCGACGGTAGATACCCCAACGTGTCTCAACCTGTACTAACTACACTGAATCGTCGTCGTCGTCGTCGTCGTAACACTTCTAGTTTCCCGGATTAGACTTCTAAGAAACAGTCATAACTCACTATTGTTTAAGAGCAAGAATGATCCAAAGACCACTACACTGTAGACAAAGAGTAAAAGAGGTAATCCTCCGTCCAGTTCGTAATGATAGGGGTATATTGTCTACATTTATGACTCCGTCATTTGTCCCTTCTCTGAACTCGATAAATTCCCCTCTTGACTCCCTCTCAGTCAAATAATGGGTAAGAGGTCAGACGGTCCTTAGACAGGACACGGAATGTGTTTTGTCCCCACTTGGACCCCGAAAACTTGTTACTACGATTATATGTCTAAAGATTAGATTACAGTTAACGTTACTCTAAACCAACCCCGACTAAAGAATCTTCATCACTTTTGGATCAATAACAGTTCTATGAAGGTATAGAGGGAAGACTTAGGAATATTGCAACGAAAGGAACTGAAGTCGGTGAAGACCTCATCCTTCCTGATGGGTGTCGATCCCACACTCCTTCGCTTCCGGGGGTGATGAAAGTCGTGGACGGGTTCCGGAGCGACGGCCCTTTGTCGTCCCTATCTTCTGACTTCAGTCCGGAAAGTGGAACCCAGAACGAAGGGAAGGGAACCAGTCGAAAGAGTCTTGACGCTTCAGGTCAGAGAAGACGACGTCCCTGGTGGGAAGGTCAACGAAGGCGAGGAGGACAAAAGGGAGGAGTGAGTAAGTAACCAAAGGGGATGGTCGGGGAGGTGGAGACACGTCGGAGTCTGCACGGTTCTTAGGAAGATATCGACATAGGAGAGGAACGGGATCTGAATGTTTCATATAGAAAATTTTTACGTCAACGAAAATCTCAGAAGAGACTATCTCTTATTCCCTTCACTACCAAAAGACAGAGGGGATTAGGGAGTCGTCTCTACGATATTAATACACTGAAGAGTAGGAGGTCTGAAAAGTCACTGGATGGACGATTTGAGTCTGAGAAATTGGGTCGTACCTTCGGGAGGGGGGTCGAATAAAGACAAGAAAGAAGAGAAGGTATACTTAGACTAAAAGATCAGTAAAAAGAAACCGGACCCAGGGAGGAAAGTTGAGACTTAGGAGAGAAAAGTCCCGAATTTCCGGGTGAAAAAAAACGTCCACGGAGGGGACGGGGAAAGACGAAGTCCCGGTCTCGTGAACCAGACACGGTGTATATTCTGTGGTGTAGGATGCCAATAAATAAACACACACACACACACATACACACACACACACACACACATTACGTACTCACTCGAGGTGATGGTCACTCCCTTCCTTCGGGTGGAGCGTGTAGAAACACAGAACGAAATGTCACGAGGAACGTGTCTTGTATACGACTTATTAAGGACCGATCTACTAACTCCCTCATTTAGTATAAGTACTGGAACGGAAACCGACGACGAGACCGAGGACCGTTGGACAGTTGGACAGTACACCGACGTCGAGGGTGATACTCGTCTCGAGTTTCTTGTAGTCGGGTCACGGATCACGAGATCTTCCTAAGGGGAGAGAAACACACATAGATCCCACATACGTCGACCAACGCCTTGGGTGTCCAGGTCCACCAGAGTCAACGAATATCTAATAGGTCTTCTCGTCCTATGTATATTCTTTCCAAATTTTGAAGGGAAAACCATCCCTAACATAACTTAGACATCTTAACGGACCCCATCTTAACAGCAAATTTGTTATAATTGTTATAATCAAGAAGATTAGGTTCTAGTACCATATAGAGAGGTAGTAAAACACAGTAGAAGTCAAAGAAAGTAACCCCAGAGTATCAAAAGACTCATGTCCAGAAAATGGAGGAACCCATCCGAAAAAAAAGGATCCGTATAATAAGAAAAACTTCGCTACCATTCACCCTTCTTATAGACTCATCCAGCAGTCCTTTACGACGATAATCATCGATGATATTACAACTTATTCTGACATTTATAGTTCTGGTCTCTATTTCAATCTTCAGGTTCGGTTTCAATTTCTTTCCTTTTGGAAAGAGGGGGTGGGGGTGGGGGGCGAAGAAAATTAGGGGAGACGCTTTCTTTCCATCCCCGCCTCCCCTGGTGTAACGAATCTCTTCTTTCCGTCTCTCCGACTCCGTGTCCACCTATTTGTGCATGTCATTAATGGAGTAATTATTGTTTTGGTCAACCTTTGTCCGAGTAAGGTCTCCCGTCCTGACTCGGTCGGAGGAAGGGTTCCGGGGGTCGGTCGTGACGTCGAGGAGACTCCGTGCCTCGACCGAACGTTGGAAAGAGGTCGACGACGTCGACACCTCCTCCTTCTCCGTTCTGGTGGACTTTCGGGGGTAGATTAGGGAGGAGGTCAGGAGTGGAAAGAGATTAGTGGAATCCACGACTGAATTATCTCGGAGTATAATCGGAATTGTCGACAACGGGGTAAAGTCCTGGTCATCCGGATATTGGGATAGAATCTTTCCTGACCGAATTGTACCCTTTAATACACTAAACGGTTTCGAAGAAAAAAAAACGTTATGTTCTGTCACTTTCCTTTTTTCTCCCTCCTCTAACTCGAAAGTCCGTATGGATGAGAGGGACCTCCTTAGGTCTCATGTGAACCAAATAAAACCCTGAGAAGTGACGGGAGGAGTGGAGGAATACAGGTCGGAAGTCCTTCACATCCACAGGGGTCTGGGGATCCTCCCATTCTCAGGAGATCATCCGAACACGGTAAAGAAGGTCTGGTGTGACTAAGAGAAGAGAATCATTTTCGGGGACACGTGGAGAAGAGTACGTCTTGCCTCGTCTCTGGAGGGGACCGACGTTCCTCACTCCGAGTTTCAGTGGTTCCTGTAACTACGGGTTTAGTTCTAACTACGGTCTTAACGACTACTCTCTCAGACAGGTTGGTGTCCGGACCGAACTACTCTTATAAAAATCTTGTACGAAGTGAGAAACCGAGGGAACTGTTGAGGAGTGGTTACAAAAGAATAAATTAATGAAAGGTACATTAGACGAGGACGTCTGAACGGGAGTCATAACGGACGCACCTATCGAAGACAGAACGTAAAGGATCTTTTATACGTACGAGACAGTAAACCGTTTGTGGAGGTCTCCATCCTCTCTCTAGAGCCAACACAGTTAGAAGTGAGGGTACAGTGATAATCAAAAAGGTTTACCATCACGACGATTTGTAGGAGTTTTGGTGTCCGATTTCTGTGATCAAATAGAATTCTCGACGAAAAGTGAACGAGTCACGGTCCCGGGGACTCCCGGTTCCTCGTAAGTCACCTCTGGGTCCTGAAGTGACACTGGAGAACTAACTGGAAGGTCAGTAGACTAGACCTTCCCGTGTCCCCGTTCTCAACACCCGTCTCCACTCCCACCCTCACTTTCTTCCCCAAAACCTATCCTTTCCAGTTCCCCAAATTACCTATAACTAACTTATCCTACAATGGATTTAGTACATGGAACTGAAACGTAATTAAATAAGAAACCATTTTATTTCTCCCCCGAAGGGACCACCGAGTGACCATTTCTTAGGCGGACGGTTACGTCCTCTATGTCCTCTGTGTTCAAACTAGGGACCTAGGTCCTCTCGGGGACCTCCTCCTTGACCGTTAGATGAGGTCATAGGAACGGACCCTTTAGGGTACCTGTTTCGTCCTCTTCGGACCCCGTAACCAATAGGTATACCTCTTCATATTTTTGTATAGTCTGTGGTTTCTTAGTCTAGGTTCACGTACTATTTCGAGAAGTATTTTAGTTTTTGAATTAGGAAAGAAAAACTCTTTCTTGGTATTAAATATGTTCGTGAGAAACAAAACTTGTAAAGTTAATGTTGTAAATATTTTTATGGTACCACATCATCGAACTAGTCGATGATATCACAATTAGCCACATCGAACTAGAAACGTATTTAGACCTTAATAAAAAAATCCTAATCAAGGAACTTCAAAGTGTCTACCAAGATTCGATCGTGGACCGAACTAAGAATGACTAACAGATGTACAAGAACTGTCATTTATGGTGTAAAAGAAAAGTTTACCTTTATATCAATTAAATGTTAAAAGACAATTAAAGACGACATGTCGTTTCATTAAATCAATATATATATATATATATTGACCTCTTCCTTTACCGTTGGGTGAGGTCATAAGAACGGACCCTTTAGGGTACCTGTCTACTCGGACCGCCCGATGTCAGGTACCCCAGCGTTTCTCAACCTGTACTGACTTACTGATTGTGAAATCATAAATATAATTGTGATTGTGTAATAACATATGTAACAAATAAAAAAGAAGAAAAGGTTTACTACTAAATAGTGTCTTATTACTTATGTCGAGGGACTCGATACATTGTCTTTGAACAAACAGGTAAGGTGCGTGTCACCAAACGTAGACGTTTGAGGTTTGAGTACGAGACAGGGAGAGGGTCGGGGGGAGGGGACCGTTGGGGTTCAGACAAGAGATACAAACACTCGAACAAAAATAAAGTATTCTCAAGTAAACACAGTATAAAATCTAAGGCGTATACTCACTATAATACACCTTAAACAGAAAGAGAAAGACTAAAGTTGAATCATACTGTTAGGTAGATGCACCGACGTTTACCGTAACAAACCCCCAAAAAATACCGATGCATCATAGGGTAACGAATATGCATAGTGTAGAAATAAGTAAGTAGACAGCTACTCGTAAATCTGATAAAGGTACAGAACCGATAACACTTATCACGAAGATACTTGTATCCCCACTTACGTATAAAAACTTAATATAAAAAAACCAGACATATATATGAGTCTTTACCCTAAAGATCTGGTATACCTTTGAGATAAAAATCAAAAAACTCCTTCGAGGTGTAACAAAACCTCGAATAAAACCACGTATCACCGACGTGGTTAAATGGAAGGGTGATTGTCACATCCTCCCAAGGGAACAGAGGTGTGGAAGAAGTCGTAAACAATAAACATCCGAAGAACAAACAAACAAATTCATTTTGTCAAATAAATAAAAAATTTTAATTAATAAAATTAACCTCCGATTAATGAAATATTATAACATCACCAAAAACGGTATATAACTGTACTTAGTCGGTACCCACATGTACACAAGGGGTAGGACTTGGAGGGAGGGTGGAGGGAGGGGTAGGGTATAGAGTCCTAGTAGGGTCACGTGGTCGGGACTCGTGGGAGAGAGTAAACATCCACAGAATTACTACCGGTAAGACTGGCCTCACTTCACGATGGAGTAACATCAAACCTAAAGGAAAAGAGGGTTTAGTGACGTCTACCACTAACGTCGGTACTTTAATTTTCTGTGAATGAGGAACCTTCTTTTCAATACTAGTTGGATCTATCGTATAAGTTTTCGTCTCTGTAATAAAACGGTTGTTTCCAGGCAGATCAGTTTCGATACCAAAAAGGTCACCAGTACATACCTACACTCTCAACCTGACACTTCTTTCGACTCGTAGTTTCTTAACTACGAAAACTTGACACCACGACCTCTTCTGAGAACTCTCAGGGAACCTGACGTTCCTCTAGGGTGGTCAGGTAGGATTTCCTCTAGTCGGGACCCACAAGAAACCTTTCTGACTACGATTTCGACTTTGAGGTTATGAAACCGGTGGGGTACGCTTCTTAACTGAGTAACCTTTTCTGAGACTACGACCCTCCCTGACCCCCGTCCTTCTCTTCCCCTGCTGGCTCCTACTCTACCGACCTACCGTAGTGGCTGAGCTACCTGTGCTCAAACTCACTTGAGACCCTCAACCACTACCTGTCCCTCCGGACCGCACGACTTTAAATACCCCAGAGTTTCTCAGCCTGTGTTGACTCGCTGACTTTACTTGACTTGACTTGACTTTTTAATCGTTATAACATAGGCAACGATTTATAATCGAATACAGACAACAACCGATAGACTTACAGAAGAAACCTCTTTACAGACAAATCCAGAAGTCGGGAAAAAAGTCAACCTAATAGACAAAAAACAACAATAACAACGACAACTCAACATACTCGAAAAGGTGTAAAACCTTTAAGTCAAGTCAAGTCAAGTCAACGAGTCAAGACAGACTGAGAAACGTTGGGGTACTTAACACCGTGTGGTCAGGAGGGACAGGTAGTGGTTGAGGGTCTCAGATGGGTTTGAGTACACGTAACTCAGCCACTGCGGTAGGCCGGTAGAGTAGGAGACAGCAGGGGAAGAGGAGGACGGGGGTTAGGGAGGGTCGTAGTCCCAGAAAAGGTTACTCAGTTGAGAAGTGTACTCCACCGGTTTCATAATCTCAAAGTCGGAGTCGTAGTCAGGAAAGTTTCTTGTGGGTCCTGACCAGAGGAAATCCTACCTGACCAACCTAGAGGAACGTCAGGTTCCCTGAGAGTTCTCAGAAGAGGTTGTGGCGTCAAGTTTAGGTAATTTAGGAACAGTTAACGAAGTAAACGTTTATAAAAGAGGGTTAGACATACAATAGAAAGGTAAAACAAATGCCAAAGGAAACGACATATTTTCGAATATTTAAACTAATCCAGGGTGAACAAATAAAAACGAAAATAAAGATAACGGAACCCTCTGACTGGATTCTTTTGTAACAATACTAAATACAGTCTCTGACAAAACGGATGTAAAAGAGGATCCTCAAAATACCACAGTACAAAATGTTTTTGTATTATGAAGATCTTCCTTCACATCCCAATCTGTATTTCAATTTTTCTTTGTGTCATATCCTTATATCACTGTGTAAACTGATATAATTATAATTTAGATTTAGAAGAAAAATTATTTCTTGTGGTATTTGTTTCTAAGTTCCATTCGTACTCCGTACCTCTTTTATAACCTTTGTGTCTATTAACAATTTCCGGATCATAGGTTTCAAATGTTTATCCATGTTATTCTTTTTTCATCTTTTGTTCGTTTTGTATTCTACTATCAGTAATGAACACTTATTTGTGTACTTTTCTACGAGTTTCAAGGGAGATTGATTATTTGATGTTTAATTTTGTTGAGTATATGTGGTAATGAGCGAGTTGTCCAACTGGTTTTAAAATCTTGAGAACAGTATTTTTCACATTCGTACCTATCTACCTATCTACTTTTAAGAGGGGTGTGACGAAACAAAGAACAAAGTTAGTGAAACTCGACCTCTAACGTATATTAGATCACTTTGTCATTTTCGTGTATTTCTTTACCCTCTAAATGTCTTCTCGCAACTAACGTTGTAATAATATTATCTTATTTTATTCTCCTTTGATGGATTGACTGGTAGTTGTCACCTAATTCTTCAATATCCTATTTTATGTTATTTTATAATGTATTTTAAATGTTACTTATCTGATCTTAATGTACATAATTGTACCCATGTAGNAAAAAAAAAAAAAAAAAAAAAAAAACGTCCTGTCGTTCCTCGACGTTAAGTAAGTCAGGACCGACACGAGGCTTAAGTAATCACCAAACAAAAAAAAAAAAAAGCCGTTGCACACTACGAGCCTTCATCTTAGGAGAGAGTTTCGTCCCGTGACGACAGAAAGAGCATAATATCAGTATTATTATTGGTTTTTGTTTGGGCTCCTTCATTTTGGTGGTCCCTCCGGAAGGAGAAATTAATTCCAAAAGATTACTCGGAGTTAGAGAGGTACGTACCCTGAGTCAAGAGGAAATATTTGTCTTCTAATAGCTGCACCCCACACAAAAGGAAACGTCGGGACAAACGTCGACGACAAAGAAGAAGTAAAGGAAGAGGACCACGACGACGGGGAGAGAAACGTACGCCTGCGTGTGTCCGTTTCCCATCCTGTAGTCCTCCTAGGTTTGGAGAAATAAGTGAGCCGGCCGAACGTTAAGATTCTAAGAAACCCACAGTAGGTTCCTTTACATTACACCTGGTCCATCGAATTAACCAACCATTAATTCCATTTCAGAATCCAAGGTCGGGGGTTTTCTGTCTTATTACTCGAGACAAGTAGTAAGCTCTGTCTCGTAGAGTTTATAACCGTTTACATAGTAACAGATACACTTCTCGCTCCCAGTCTATCCCGTCCTACCGTACTTAGTACCGTTTCATGGTGATGGTCCCCTTAAGTTTGGATCGGGGTCAGACCACCCAGACACCTAAGGAAAATACTCTTTTACTCTTATGGAATACACCCATTTTTAATAATCAGCACAGGAGGATCGAGTGAATTTTTACACCTTGATCCTTTCACTGGTGCCAGTTCTAAAGGCAGAAATAACGATTTCTCATCTTTTCTCTCTGAACCAGAAAGAGTGACAGTAAAAACACTAAAAAAAAAAGATACTTAGACTCCCATGTAATATTCCTTTTTACACTGTTTGAGTTCGTTTCTCTTTAAACCCGACGTAGAGACCCTCTTTCTTTTATTAGTACCACTCTAGGTAATCTGACACATTATCAAAGGGTTCCCTTTACTACACTTGGAGCCTCAGTGTCAGTAAATTTAAACTGGTTTGGTACGTAAACGCTCGTCTGGGGTCCCTTGTTAGGACGTGACTTCTCCCCTACCCTTCCACTATCCGGTCTACTAGATTATCTAGAAAAAGTTACATTAAAGATCCTAACATCCTAGGATTAATTTTACTTGATCTAACGGATAATACTCGAACAATGTAATTATAAGATATTCCAGAGGTTTGTCCAGTTCCCCCAAAGTCGGAAAAGAAGAAAGACACTTCGGTCACAGGTGATTGAGAGAATTGGTACATCGACGGTGAGTGTGTGAACTGAAGAAGGATTGTTATGAACTGTTTCAGAAATTTTCTTTAATCTCGCATATAATACTTAACTTATAAAATAAGTATCATCAGGTCATCTTACTCTTTGTACGAAATTATAGAAACTCTACTCGACACTGTTGTTTATAAGAAGACCGTTTCTCGTGTCACCACTCGACCAAGACATTATCTCCTCAACAGAGGTGCATTCAAGGTCCCGACCCGAAGGGGACACCGAGTCACCATTTCTCAGATGGACATCGCGTCCTCTACGTTCTCTGCTAGGGTCCCGAACTAGGGACCCAGGTTTTCTAGGGGACTTCCTCCCACACGTTGGGTGAGATCATAAGAACGGACCTCTTAGGGTACTTGTCTCCTCGGACCACACAATGGCAGGTACCCCAGCGCTTTTCAACCTGTGGTGAATTCACTGACTCGCACGTACGTACGTTTTAGGTTCTGATTTTAGACTAACGAGTGAATACGAGGACTGAAAAGCGAAATCGAAATTGACTACTAACTTTCCCCTACAACCAGTGGCCTCTTTCGAATCGTCTCCAGGACGACAGTGTCTGGTTGGGTCAAAAGGAGATTACAATCGGAGAGAAGGAACTGATAGGAGATCTTTGCCTGAGGTCACTCGTTCGAGTCTATGCTGGTACCCACCACACGACCGGTCTTGACCAGACTCTTGGTGGCGACTTCCACGTGTCCAGTGACATCGGGGGTTTCATCACTGCCAAATCCCGTCCACCTTCTCGGTCACCAAGGTAACGGGTACACGACAAAGTCCACCTACATCGACGTCTTTTTCTTCTCTCTCACCATTGAACTAAGTAGGACTCTTAGGGGGTTTTCTAAGAATTTTTTTTTTTTTTCCCTCGTATTAACGAGATGGTACAACACAAGTAAAGACGAGATGTTGTTTCACTTAGCCGATATGCACACGTGTACAGGGGAGGGAGACCTTGGAGGGAGGGTGGGGGTCGGGGTAGGGTGAGGAGGTCCACTAGTGTCTCGTGGGTCGACTCGAGGGAGACGATATAGCGTCCAAGGGTGATCGAGAGATAAAATGTGTGTCATCATGAGAACGTACCTTTTAGGGTACCTACCTCCTCGGACCATCCGATGTCAGGTACCCCAGAGCTTCTCAGTCTGTGCTGACTCACTGAAGTGAAAGTGAAAAGTGAAAGTACGTAACCTCTTCCTTTACCGTTGGGTGAGGTCACAATAACGGATCTCTTAGGGTCCCTGCCCCCTCGGACCACCCGACGGTAGAGACCCCAACGTGTCTCAACCGGTGCTGACTTCGCTAAATCGTCGTCGTCGTCGTCGTCATATTTATATATATATACAGTCACGATGAGAGGGTTAAGTAGGGTGGGAGGGAAAGGGAACGATACAAGTGTACAGGTGAGACCTGTAGACACAGAGATAAGGACGGGACGTTTATCCAAGTAGAGGAAACACCTACAGGGGTTTTACAAGGGCTATCTGGTGTCATGGGATCTGTGATCTGTGATCGTCGTCTGTTATAGTTCGAGATGGTTTAAATTTAAGTCTTTGACCCGAAAATAATCGAACGTCTGTCAAAGGCGTCTTTAATCTCTCTAGTGGAACGTTCTAGCGTCCACACACGGCAACCCATTCGTCCTCCTGACCCTTCCGGGACAAGGAAGTCCTTAGTCACCCCCAGTAGAGTGATACGTCAACAGGGACCGAGGAAGTCCGTCTAGGACCCTCGAGGGTAAAGGTAATGTCATAAAGATTATGTATTAACAGTCACACGTGTCGTTTAGGATATCCGTTCCCTCTCTGGCAATGCAGTAGACAAAAGGGGGTCAAAGGGACAAAAGGGACGATTTAGCGAAGTCAGTACCGGTTGAGACACGTTGGGGTCTCTACCGTCGGGTGGTCCGAAGGGGCAGGGACCCTACGAGTCAAGGACTGTATCTTCCGTGAATTACTTTTGAACAATCCAATAATGTCACGATAGAATCTTGGAACCGAAGAAGCAGACACTTCCCCATATTATGATGATTGAGTTTACCGAGAAGAGTCCTAATTTACGGTCTTATACTTCAAGAATCCTGTCATCGGTCGTGAATTTATTGTATCAAGTAGAGGGGGTGACAAAACCCACACCCTTCCACTAGAGACCAAGACTATCTATTGTCCGTTTTTTACGAAAAATTTTGACATTTATTTGGTCTTTACAACGTATGAGTTCAAAACACAAAGTCAAGATGGTCCAAAGGTCTTATTCAGTCGTAAACATGGGGTGAATCGTACCATCTCCACTATGGTCGAGGCCGCTATTTAAGGTTGAGTAAGTTAGAAGAGAAGTAGTATATGGTATTTATTTACTCCCTCTAAAGACTCTACAAGTCCGAACTAAGACAAAGTCTATAGGTACTCTATTTAACCTCTCACTCATTCGTGAAGAGTAGTCATTACTATTTTTACTGATAACCTTTCACCGGGACAACTAACTACCAGTCTTAAAGTGAAAACAACAGGATCTTATAGAAGTGTCAGAGGGAGATTTACGGAGATCTTCGTAGAGGAAGAAACGAAATAACGATGTTTTGTTTCTCAAGGATCCCCCACTGAACAGTTCCTCCAAATACACCAGCTTATTTGGTCTCACACTACGACCCAAAAGTTCCGGTAGTCACCTGACACCCGGAATCCTTCGTAGTGATACTCGTTTCGATCACTACCTTAAGGTCAACTCGAGAAAGTTTAGGATTTTCTACTACGACACTTTCACAACGTGAGTCATACGGTCGTTTACACCTTTTGAATCGTCACGGTGTCCTAACCGGTGTCAAAAACAAGGTCAGGGTTTCTTTCCGTTACGGTTTCTTACGAGTTTGATGGTGTGTTAACGCGAGTAGAGTGTGCGATCATTTCATTACGAGTTTTAGGAGGTTCGGTCCGAAGTCGTTATACACTTGACACTTGAACGTCTACAAGCTCGACCAAAATCTTTTCCGTCTCCTTGGTCTCTAGTTTAACGGTTGTAGACGACCTAGTAGCTTTTTCGTTCTCTTAGGGTCTTTTTTTTAAAGACGAAAGAACTGATACGGTTTTGGAAACTGACACACCTAGTGTTATTTGACCTTTTAAGACTTTCTCTACCCTTATGGTTTGGTGGAGTGGACGGAGAACTCTTTGGACATACGTCCAGTCCTTCGTTGTCAATCTTGACCTGTACTTTGTTGTCTGACCAAGGTTTATCCTTTTCCTCATACAGTTCCGACATATTACAGTGGGACGAATAAATTGAACATACGTCTCATGTAGTACTCTTTACGACCCGACCTCCTTCGTGTTCGACCTTAGTTCTAACGACCCTCTTTATAGTTATTGGAGTCTAAAAGTCTACTACGGTGGGAATACCGTCTTTCACTTCTTCTTGATTTCTCGGAGAACTACTTTCACTTTCTCCTCTCACTTTTTCAACCGAATTTCGAGTTGTAAGTCTTTTGCTTCTAGTACCGTGGGTCAGGGTAGTGAAGTACCGTTTATCTACACCTTTGCCACAGTCTGAAATAAAAAACCCCGAGGTTTTAGTGACGTCTACCACTAACGTCGGTACTTTAATTTTCTACGAATGAAGAACCTTCCTTTCAATACTGGTTGGATCTATCGCATAAGTTTTCGTCTCTGTAATGAAACGGTTGTTTCCAGGCAGATCAGTCCCGATACCAAAAAGGTCACCAGTACATACCTACACTCTCAACCTGATATTTCTTTCGACTCGTGACTTCTTGACTACGAAAACTTGACACTACAACCTCTTCTGACAACTCTCAGGAAACCTGACGTTCCTCTAGGTTGGTCAGGTAGAATTTCCTCTACTCAGGATTCACAATAAACCTCCCTGACT
Source organism: Capra ibex (assembly GCA_006410555.1). Classification (NCBI taxonomy): domain Eukaryota; kingdom Metazoa; phylum Chordata; class Mammalia; order Artiodactyla; family Bovidae; genus Capra; species Capra ibex. The sequence continues at coordinate 55,973 of SJYO01055323.1, forward strand.
ACGACTTCAACTTTGGGGTTAGGAAACCGGTGGACCACACTTCTCGACCGAGTAAACCTTTCTGGGACTACGACCCTTTCTAACTTCCGTCCTCCTCTTCCCCTGCTGTCTCCTACTCTACCAACCTACCGTAGTGATTGAACTACCTGTACTCAAACCCACCTGAGGCCCTCAACCACAACCTGTCCCTTCGGACCGCACGACACCAGGTATCCCAGCGCTTCTCAACCTGTGCTGACTCGCTGACTTTACTTGACTTGACTTGACTTGACTTGGTTTCGGTCCAAAGGTGAAAGGATGGTCGAGACGTAAAATGGACAATGTAGTGACGTTGGGACGCCGAGTTAGGAACGTCGACGCGAGACTAACGATATGGTCCGTTACCTCGGTATTCTTCGTTTCACCTCCGGCTCTTCTCCTCTTCCACTTGTAGTGGTCGTGAGTCAACAGTGAACTTCCGTAAAGGCTCCGACTAGGGGAGGACGAGACGACATCCGGGTCATGGACTGCTACGTAGACCAAGAGGTGGGGGTTCGGGGTACGGGTGGGAACAGATAGTGGGGACCCAAGGGTCAAGAAGGTGCCAGAGTAGAGAGTCGGTACACTTTAGACACAACAAGACCTCCGTCACTCGATGACGGAAGAGAAAAAGGACCAAAATTAAGGTCGACTTGAGACCTGAAGACTATAATTTAGCAGTACCCTTAACGGGGGAGTTTCCCGTCTGTAAGGGGATGAGGACGAGACAACGGGGTCGACGGGAGACAACCGGTAGGTACCCATGACACCAGTTGGGAAACAGTGGGGACCGTGCCTTGTCCTTTAGACAGAAACGAGAAAGGAGTAAGAGTACGAAAGGATTGGAAGAAAAATTTTTGAAACCAACATGTGAGATTCCTAAAAAGTTCGTTGTGACTTTGTGGAACATAGGGGTACGAGGGTTACTGGTAGAGGACCTAGACGGCATTTCGTAAGGGGTGCCGTAGGTTGTGACCGGTCCGGACACCAACTCGACTAGACATCACTGGAACGACTTTACCAATACCTCGTGACGGACCCCGACCACCCACCCCCAAAATTTTTGACCTCCTAAAATACAATCTCGTCCCAAAGAGGTTTAACGTCGTAACTGTAAACCCTGGTCTGGTAAGAAACACCACACCGAGAGAGGATACGGACTTCCTAACAAATCGTCGCAGTGACCGGAGGTGGGAGGTCTACAGTCATCACAGACAGGGTTCAACCGACTGGAGGGTCTGTTGGTTTTTGCAGAAGAGGTCTGTGACGGTTCACAGGGGACCCCTCGTTTTAGGAGTGACGACTCTTAGCGACGTAATCCCCCCTATCTCGTCCTCCGAGCGGAAGGAGTCTCCCTGAAGATTTACGACGTTCACGTCCAGATCAGAGACCCGGTAAGTCCCGAAACGTCCTGTGGCTCAAAAGACGCCTCTGCCTGTGAGTCGACGACTTGCACGACACCCCTCACCCCACCAGCGTGGCTCTCAGAAAGAGTATTTCCAACAACTACCTAGGAGGACCAAGGACGGAGGACAGGGTGACCTCGTGAGTTGAGAGAGTCCGGACTCGCGATGGAAGACTCGGATGGACTCGGAGTGGCGAGTCAACAGCGGACGGAAGGACAGGGAGAGAGTCGGCGGTGGAGACCACGAGACCCGTCGACACTGGGGGTCGGAAGTATGCAGAAGAGGTAGACCTGTTTTTGGAGAACAGACTTCTTTGAAGAGGGGAAAAGATGTAGTGATACCCAAATATTGTTCTATCGGGGAATGTTGTGATCAATATTAGAGAATTCTCTCCTCCTCTTCAATCGGTACGCCACGACTGGCCAAATAGAAATTGGCCTTCAGTAAAGAGGACAATACGGGTCTCAGGCTCAGGGGTTTTGACTCTCTTATTCTGCAGGTGTCGTTACGTTTTCGTATTTTCCCAAATAACGATCGAGCTCAATCCCGGATCCAGAGTGGGTCGTGTCACTTAGGCTGTTCTCGGGGCTCGAGACTTAGTGTATATGAAAATATGTCTGTCAAGAAACAAAGACATTGTCGTATCGACTAAGCAATTTGGCATACGTGCGTACCCTAAAATTTGGAGAGTAGGGAAAGACCTAACCGAGGCCAGACCGCGTCCGCCCCCAGATGCCCCTAAAAAGACTAACCAAATCGATGTGACGGACGCCCTCAAGGGTCACGGAGTCGAAAGGATCTCTGATTTGGAGTCCGGATCGGACGGGGAATCTCGGACAGNGATCGGACGTGGAATCTCGGACAGGACCGAGGTCAAACCAGGATTGTGGAGGGTGAACGGAAGAGGAGGATCTTCGGGGAACAGACAGAGGGACCCAGGTTCGTCGTGAGACCTGAGTGTCGAGGTGGCGTCCACGAATCTAACAGATAGAAAACAGTCGGAAGGACTGACCTGTTATCGAGAAATTAAGTTTGTAGGACAGAAAAAGTAGGGATTGTAGAGGTCACGACTCCGGTCCCCACGAGTGTCACGTCTCCTACACGAATCGTTTCCAGTGACTTACGTGTCTATAGAAGTCGGAACCCCTTTTTTTAGGGGATTAACTTTAAGTCGTCGACATCTGAAAGGACTTGAAATTCTTTCGACTTCTGTTTTCTGAAACCTAAAAAAACAGGCACAAAGAGGAGGACAGAGACGAAATTAAACAGTCTTCGACGTAAGTCGGAGACCCCAACGCGTCTTCGAGTCTGACCTTTAGAGGACTACAAACACTAGGCGACGTAAGATGTACCCTACTTCAGGTGAGTAGACTGCAGGGTCGACCGTATGGGACGACTATAACGGCGTCGTGATTACGACGTCTAATTACTGTATGGGACTGTCTCTCTGTGGAAAAAGGGTCAACACTGATTACGCTATAACTACCGCAGGGGAATCTGTCGGTAGATTTATATCTATGTCGTCCTACTCGATTCTCTTCTTTTACGTTTATAGTCAAAGAAACACATTGTCAAGGTATTATAAAAGACCCTCGGCCGGGTTGTAATACTTTTAGTGACTCTTCTTAGTCTGTTCGAAAAGAAGACTCCCGTGAAAATATAAACGTTTTGGTGGTAGTAACAGTCGAAACTAATTATAAATAGTCATGCCTAGTGCCAAGTAAAATAATTGAGAAGGGGTCCTGATAATTTGAGGTCTTGTCAATACAATGTTAACTCCTTCGTCTCCAGATTTCTCCAACCGTTGAACGAATTCCGGTACACCATTTAGACCATAGTCTAACTCTGGCCCTCCGTGTCTAGAAATCATAAGTCAATACCCGCGATCACCATTTCTTGGACGGACGGTCAAGTCCGTCTACATTCTCTGTGTCCAAACTAGGTACCCAACCCTTCTAAGGGACCTCCTCTTTTACCGTTGGGTGAGGTCATAAGAAGACCTCTTAGGACACCTGTCTCCTCGAACCGTCTGACGTCAGGTATCCTGACGTGTCTCAACTTATACTGACTTCGTTGAACCGTGTGTGCGTGTGGAGAGACTCTTCCCGACGCCGAGACCCATTCGAGACCCCCACCCCCCAACGGAGTGGAACCAAGTGGGTGGTCTGTTTCACTACGACGGACCATCGAGAGGGTCTGAGAGTGTTCCTCGTTCGAAAACTTTTCTTCTCCTTCGGTCGAGAAAAAGGACTGTACGTAGTGCAGAGAGTGACTTCCTTCTCGGGGAGACGACGGACCTAACACGTGACCCCGTACAGTGTCAGATCTGTCGTATACTCTCTGTTTTCCGAGTGAACAGTAGGCGGAAAGTGACCTACCTCTCTGTCGGACTTTCGAGACACTCTGCGGCGGGGTGTACACTTGACTCTCCTCGTATGCATTGGCAAGATTCGGTCCCCGGTACACACTGACACCGAGCTTTCCACCCCGATTTACCTCTAAACGAGTTCCAAATCCTCTGTCCAAGATCCCAGTCTACGGTTCTGACTTAGGTATTCTAGTAGAACGGACGGAGGTAGGTCGGACCAGGGGACGAGGAACCACGAAGGGAAACGTAGGACCGACCCAGGGATAGGGTAGTCTTCGAAGGACACCCCTTAAGTGGAAGAATAGGAGACGAGCATCGGGAACTCTGTCCGGCCCCTCCTTCGCGTGGACGGAGGACCCCTCGTTCCTGTGTACACGTCTCGTCAGACCCTAACACTACGCGGGTGGACCTCGGTGACGAGTCACCACTCTGTTTGGTGTGCGGACAAAGGGTAGGGGTGAGACGGAGGAGGAGGGGAGATACCTATACCGAAAGACACTCACGAGTCCTTTCCTTGCAATAGGTTTCGGTCCCTGTCTTCAACTTCGGACGAACGTCGGACGGGGATCGATCGACACACTGGAATCCGTTCAAGGAATTGGAGAGACTCAGAGACTCAGGAGTAATTTTACTCTTACTATCGTGGGTAGAGTAGATACTACGTCCCAGTTTACTCTATGACTTGTGACCTTTCTTACGAGGAGCTTGTACTTACTACCACTACTATGGAAATGTAGTCGACACAGTCCATATGGGAATGACAGAATTCGACTCCAATTCTCTGTGTCTTGGGGAATCCGTTGGGGGGAATCTTTTTCTCGACTGAAGGAAAAGTAAAGTTTTCGAACGAGGAACACTCTCAGCCCCTCTCTCAGACACTAATACCTATTAATAGTATTGATACTCCTAAACGACGGGAAGAACATAGTAATACAAGACAGTCTATCTTTCTGATCCTACACGGTTAGATAGTGGGACCGTTATTAATTCGTGAATATCGTAAATCCATCTGGAACACCTCGTATCTTTTTGTCTGGAGTGTGGTAGGGAGGAGGATTTCTTATTTGATCTTTTTGTTCCGTTCTCAACTTTTATATTATAGAAGACCCCGGTCGTCATAAGTCGGAAATTTTTACGGTGTCAGAGAACCCGTGACTTCACAGATCTTTCGTGTAAAATACAACGAGACGTCACGACGGGGGACTTATAGTGGGGAATTGTTTCCGAGAGAAAAAAGGAATCGTCTCCATTCCTGGTTTTCGTTTGGAGACTAAATTGAGTTCTCTGGAGGACGGGAGAACGAGTTCTGAGAGGAACGCCTAGGAGGAAATTAGGACTCAAACTTACCTTACTCAGGAAAGAGAAGAATTCGGGTAGCAGGTCTCCGAGTACTGTGAGTGATCGACACCGGGGACAGAGGACAAGTGAGCAGGGGACAGGGGTTGAGGACTTCGACCACCGGGTGTTGTGTGCACGGAAAAGAGGTGAGACGAAGCATCCACCGGACCAACAAGAGATGGGGATAATTATCGAAAACCGGACGTTTTCGACTCTGGTTAAGTTCTAAACGTATTGTCAGGTTTCGTTGTCTCCTAAACAGTATTCCGTCGCCCACTAATTAGCTGTTTACTTGACGTGTCTGTCGGAGGAACAATGTCCTCACCTCGGAGGAACCCAGGAAAAACCCCTCTTTCGTCTCGTACATAGTATTTGTTCGTGTTTACTTGTTCGACTGAGTCTCCTTTCTCCAGTCTTACCCGTCTCCTTTAGACTCCCTGACCGGGGCCTCCCCAACCACTGGTTGACATGGTATGTCCTTCATAGCCCGGTACTTTTCAATGACGGTAAAAGTATTCAGTTTTCGTCAACTTATAACTAATAAAGTGTACTAATTTGAATTTGTAAAACCCTAAATCATTCGTAAAAAATAACATAAAAATTAACCTCCCATTAACGAAATGTTATAGCACAATCAAAGATGATATATAGGTGTACTCAGTCGGTAAACATATGTGTACAGGGGACGCAGACTTGGAAGGAGGGTGGAGGGTGAGGTAGAGTGGGGAGATCGAACAGTGTCTCGGGACCCAAACCAGAGGGATGTCGTTTAAGGGTGATCGATAGATAAAATGTATACCATCACGTGTGCGAAGCTACAGTGAGAGTTAAGTAGGGAGGGAGAGGAAGAGGGAAACACAGGTTCAGACAAGAGATACAGACGTAGAGGTAACGACGGGACGGAGCAAGGTACTTTTCAATTGCACCGAGAAAGACAGTTAATCTTCTATTCAGACCTCGTATCAAATCGAAAGAATAAACCGATAATCATGACTATCGATTGTAAACAACGAAGGAAAGATACATGGAATGTATTATGTACCAAACGGAATAAAGTTTGAGTACTTTAGACAGTTAATCTAGTAAAAATAAGAATAAAATGACTCCTTGACTCCGAGTCTTTTCAATCAATTGACCGGGTTTCAATATGTCAACCTTTCACCACCTTGACTCTTACCCTGAACTTGGGTCCTAAGAAGATCGAAGTCTCAGGTACAGAAATTCCGTTATCTCGAAGGGCTCCTATGTAGTACCTACGAAACAACGAGTTTGGAATCGACGAGTTAGTCGAAAGGATAAATATCAACTACAAGTTCTTTGTAAATAACTTAGTTTGATTTGTGTGTGTAGGTTTCCAAGTCAGTGATATAGAAGAAGGTTTCGTGTCCATATACTTGACGAATACGTCGGGTAGGTTTTGTAAAGGGAAACGACATGTGTCAATGATCCATAGAGACTTGGTGTAAAAGAGAAGGCCATTTATAAATCACCTATATATGGTACACTTTTCGGAGTAAGAAGGACGAGAGTACAGGAATTAAAGGAGTTAATTTTTATATGCGTACGTGCGTGTAGAAACGGTCGGAGACATGAGACTTTCGTGTTTCAATTTACTTACTCCAGAGGACGAAGGGTACTTGAGTCTCAGTTCATCTCCTTCATTTGGTATTTGGATTCGGTCAGTGACAGGTTGTCACACTTGACCTCGTTTTATTATCTCCTTCCCTACGCCATGTGTCCCATTCTACAGTCCTCTGTCCTACTTGGTGTTCCCGTAGGTCCCCTGAAGTGTCTCTCGGTGCGAACTGTCGAGAGGTTCGGGGCTACGTCACGGTCCGTACATCATCCGCACGTCATGTAAAACTATTTTTCTTAGTGTAACTTATTTGGATTTCAAACTCTCCCTGCACTGTACCTTACACCGAACTCTCAAATATGACAGCTAAAAAGAGACGACTCGTGACCCCACAGGACTTCTTCAAATTTCTCTTCTCGAGTCCGAGTCTAAACGACCCATACACCGACCATACGCACTGTATCTTCTACTCCACCTTCCTTTACTTGCACGACTTACTCTGGTGACGAACAGTGGGGTTTTCGTCCCTGTCCTACCTCCTCCCCACGTACAGAACGTCCCCTACTCCTTTCTCTCCAAGGTCACGGTGATCGGGTACCATAGACCACAAGAGATCTTGAAGAGACCAACGAAAGAAATAAAACCACAAATATAAATATAGGATGAAAGATTTAAACTCTACCAAACATAATGTTGTTTGTACATAATATTCAAATAATAAAAACAAAATAAGAATTTAATTTAAAATAAAAAAATAACTTCATATCGACCAAATGTTGTGACAATCAAAGTCCACATGTCTTTTCACTAAGTTAATATGTATCAAAAAAGTCTAAGAAAAGGTAATATCTAATAGCGTTCAATGACTCATATCAAATGACACGATATGTCATTTAGGAACGATAAACAAAGTATATATCATCACACATAGACAATCAGGGTATAAGGATTAAATAGGGAGAGTAGAGAGAAAGGGGAAATCATTAGCATTCAAACAAAAGATATAGACACTTAGACAACGACAAAACATTTATTTAAGTAAACATAACAAAAAATCTAAGGTATATATTCATTATTGTATTATAAACAGAAAAACAAAGACTGAATGAAGGGAATCGTACTATTAAAGATCCAGGTAGATACAACGACGTTTACCGTTATAAAGTAATAAAAATACCGACTCATTTTAAGGTAACACACACATATATCCACTTATATATAACGAAGAACATTATTTATATAATTTTATCTTTGTCCAATCCATATAGAGTCTTTCTATGTAACATATAACGTATATACGTATATATTTATTATATAGTCTTTCTCTCTCTCTCAGACTTTGGTATCAGATCCGGTTGAGAGATGATAATGACTCATAATTCAAGCCAAGATTCGAAGGTTCGTCGGTTTCGCTTTTCGTGTCTGATCACAATAAATCAGGCAAAATGAAAAAAGTGAAAAGTGAAAGTACGTGACCTCTTCCTTTACCGTTGGGTGAGGTCACAAGAACGGACCTCTTAGGGTCCCTACCTCGAACCACCCGACGGTAGATACCCCAGCGTGTCTCAGCCTGTGCTGACTTCGCTGAATCGTCGTCGTCAAAAAATCCTCTCTCTTGCAAAAGGAACCATGATTTAAGACTTTCCCTAAGAGTTCGACCTGGAATAAGCGCCACGATTGTTGTTGACGCAGGTGTCAAGGAAGGGTGGACAGGAGTCTGCAGCGGAGGAGACTCTCGAGCGGCCAGACTTAGACGTGCGACGAAAGTTCGCGACTTCCTTTATGTGGGAGACGAACGCGTGGCGTAGATCCAGACGTGCCGCAGACGAAACCGAATCAATGCTGAATTCCAATGTCAAAGTCAAGGACAGTCCTCACCCACGTCGTGTCCGTTGAGACGAATTGCGCGACACCACTGGACTTACCCTTCCTTCGGGTTCTCCCTCCCCTGGGTTCTTGTTCCTACCGACTAAGTGAAACGACATGTCATGCTCGAATGCATTGGACCCTTTCGTTGGTCTGAGGATATCTTTAATTGACTTTTTTTGTTTACTCATACCTACGGTTGTGTCCTTTTCGGGAAGACATAAATGACCTTTCGATCTGTAACAGTTCAGAAGTAAGGCGTTCATGAATGCCTCTTGGGTGAGAACCGTCGTTCATAAATCCGTTTCTAACACGTGGTCCCTTGGTGTGTCCATTTCAAGAGCGTGATACCTCCGACATAAAAACACTCTCCCGTCTGTTGTGTATTTGTTTATTTATATAAGGTAGTCCACCCCTGTCCATGACTGACCCTTCTGTGCCTCGTCCGATGTCCCTGGCACACACGATGAAACCCCGACCGAACGAGTCCTTCGGAGGAAATGTGCCGAGTCGAAAGTAGGGTACTGAAAGATAGTCTGATGTAGTGGAAAAGGAATCGTTGTCTTGTGTCTTATTTGTAATGCCTTAGTTTATGGAAAGTGGTTCGACTGGCGATTCCTACCGTCCTTTTACAAGACGATGATAAACTCCGTGTCCAAAAACGGTTTAACGAACATTGTTTTTATTGGTAAGTATGGTCAGACCAGTAAAGTTACCATTTAGATTAGACTTGGATTCGACGACTTAGGTGCGACAAAGACTTAAGGGAAGGTCCCACGGTCTTATCTCAATAAATACGTCGTGAATATACCCAGTACGGGAGTTGTATACAATCGAACACCTTTCACTAAGAATCATTAGTACTTTCCTTTCTCCGTTATCTCGTCTACCAATTCTTCGACCCAAAATCCCGATTTGACGGACCTAGATGTGGACTTGGGATTCTTAAGAATCGACCACTAGAATCCGTTCAATAAACTGGACTCTAACCAGAAGAATGAACATTATTACTATTTATGGAGTCTTCCAACAACACTCTTATTTCATCAATTGTATATCCATTTACTGTAAATCTTACATAGACCGTATTTTGGGAATTGTTCACAAATACTAATATCGAGGTTAAGTGTCTACCCTTATAACTCCGAGACTCTCTAATTCATTGGACTCAAGTATGTCCATTACTTACCGTCTAAATCTTTAATTTGGATCCGAAAAGACTGAGATTTAAGTACGAGAGAGACGATACTGACGGAGACAGTGGTAGTTACCCTTAATTTTATTACAAAGGTTTTTCTCTAAATCTAGGTTTATTGTCATCGTTTTGTCTCCGTGAGTACTCTTTGACTCCAGTACAAAATGACCTCTACTAGTTGGTCGTTATAACTAGTTCACGATGATACGGGGATCCGGAGGGTGAGTTATTTGTCACCATTGAGTTTCGTTCACCTAAATCGGAAACGGACTCAAAGGAGAAGTAAGGAAGTAAACAAACATATTGTAAGTAACTCGACACCTCCCAAGTGTCCTTGTCTACTTTACTAGGGTGAGAGTCAGAGCCCCTCTTTCCCGTCTTTTGTATGTTTACTGTTTGGTCGTCTCCTTTACCAGGTCAGTGCTGTCCTGACCTTGCTCTTCCTACTTGTTAAACAGGGCCCACCCTGAGCAGAGTTTGTCAAACCAGATCGGGCACGTCCTTCACTGGTTGTATTTGATCGAACCCAAGAGACTTTGAGAGTACAGTGCAACTTCAGGGTCTCTTACTTTCCTATCACTTATTTAAATGCCCATTTTCGTAATGTTTAAGTCACGTACTATATCTTTAATCCAAAATACACTACTGAGGTGTAAACATTGTACAAAAATTAGGTAGTCACAAACATACCCTTTTTTAGACCTAATCTTTGGAAGTACGACTTTTTCGAGAAACCAAGTCGTCGAATATAGTCAGTCCCACTCCAGTCTTTTAAAGTTGTCCTATTTAAATTGTTTTTTCTCAACAATTGGTCTATGCAACAATTGATCCGTTGATTTCGACATTTTTCTTTTGAGATGTCATGGTGCCCCTGAAGGGTCCACCGTGATCACCATTTCTTGGGTGAACGGCTACGTCCTCTGGATTCTCTGTACCCAAACTAGGGACCGAACCTTTCTACGGGACCTCCCCCTTTTACTGTTAGGCGAGGTCATAAGAAAGGACCTCTTAAGGTGCCTGTCTCCTCGGACCACCCGATGTCACGTGCCTCGACGTCTCTCAGTCTGTGCTGACTCACTGATTCGTGTGTCGTGTCGTCCCATTTTACCTCCGTCACTGACGTCTTTCCGTAAGGGTGGAGATACCCCGCACCCTCCCCTGTTCCCTTCTCCAACCTCAATAATTTTGAATCTTCGACCCTTACCCCACAAGATCCATGACCCTGGTTTGGAGACTCCTCTCCCACGACCGGGTCCGACCGTAGAGGGACCTCTGTGTTTCTCCGACCAAGACATTCCCAATCGCTTTAACGTTTGACCTGAGTCGACGATGTCATCTTTTCACTTCTTCGTAAAGACCTGACAACGAGTGGCCTTATCCTTCGTCGTCTATCCTTCGTCGTTCAGGGAAGAAGGAGGAGGTCAAAAGAAGGTGAAAGATCGTGAGGGAAACCATCTCGGATTACACCTCGATCAACCGTTATACTTATACTTGTTTTGTGTTCCCGCTTGTACCTCAGTCGGGAGCAAAAGTCGGATCTTCCCTTCTGTCTGTTCCTTTGGTCTTCCGTGTCATGCCTTATGCACTGTGCTCTTCCGACATGTTCAGACTTCCCTCGTAACTTAACTTTACTAATAAAAGTTCCCTCGTCTGTCCTTTCTAAAGTGCCGATTAAGGACTTGACTCGGAAATTTCCACTCAGTCCGTCATGACCAGTGAGTGCTCTCGTAAGGTATATTCTCGTTGGACCTGTTTCTATATACTCGTCCTTCCTCACCCCACGTAAGTTTCAAGTACTTTTATTACGACGGACCGACCTGACACCCTATTCTTTACTACCTACACCATTCTCTCTGTCAAGGATGTCATCCGTCCCCAGTCTAGTACTTCCGAAAGGACACGGCCGACTTAGCGAACTTAGGACAAAATGTTCATCATCTTCTAAAGTTGGTCCCCTCCTTACACTTGTCTTCACACATACTTACTGTTACGAGTAAATAATCATAGTACCGCTTCTCAATATCCTCTCGTTTCCTCCTGTCACTCCTCCAACGACACTATGAGGTCTACACATTACCACTCTTGGAATGGCTGCCTTTATCGTCATCCCTACCTCACCTTCCCTACCTGTCCTCTTTACGACTCACCCGTCTTTACTCTCGTCGTCCTTGACGTTTCTCTTTTGCTGTGGCCTCAGACCCAATAACCGACTCCAGTGACCTATCTACCATCGTCGCAAGAGGTTTTACCCTCCAATCACCTCCAACGAGATACCCACTCCCTACTACTACTACTGAATTCACAACACGTGTACCTATAAAGTTTACTACTCCTCTCAAGGAATTTTCCGTCAACTTAACTACGACTTGAGTGGAAATTATCCTGAGATGTTTGGCTACTGTAGTTGATGACGGAAGGATTCTTTCACAACGAGTAGTTCTCCTACCTTTGGTAAGTCACTACGGTCTTTTCTAGAGGTCCCAGAAACTGTGAATGTCTTCTACATCAGTAGTAAAGGGTATAATAGTATAAAAGGAAGACAGGTGTACTATAGTTCAAGACACAATCGTCATACCGTCCATTGGTGTTTCTAACTGTACACTTACCTAAACAGGACCACGAATTACTGATTGAGGAATTACATTGAAGACTTGACTTTGAAGGATTCATCTACAGGTTTTTAAGAAAATTGTTATATGATAGAACACGGACTTCAGTTAAGTTTAGAGTCCACTACTACAATGACGGTAAAAATTTAAGGACCTTCCTTGACGATAATTACGACGAAATCAGTCGATGATAATAATAATCTCGGACGCAAAAGTAAAAAGGTTCAGAAGAAGTAACTGTATTGTTTCTATGTTTATCTTCAGTAACTTTCTGTCGGGACGTTATGTCAACAAGAAATATTCCTAAAGATCTTCTGACCGAGAACCAGAATAAAAATAAAAGTAAGTTTAGTAGAAGGAAATGTGTGTTGTAACAGTGAACTTTCCTTCTCCTCCCTTATTGAACACCTGTGAATCTCCCCGGTCTCTACAGGGTCTTAGTCGTCCCCGGTGGAGTAGACAGAACAGGGAAGTGAAGACACTGAAGAAAATTATGTGTAGGAATAAGTGGTGAGTCAGTGTTGGTAAGTCGTGATGAAACGTTTCGCGTGAGTTTTGGTGGAGCAGCCCTGAACGGACCACCAGGTCACCAATTCTGAAACGGAAGGTTACGTCCCCCCGTCCGCTAGGGTGTACGGAGAACCGGTTTTTTGGTTTTATATTGTATCTTCGTTATTCCATTGTTTCAGTTATTTCTGAAATGTTTTAACGAAATTTTGTCTTGTTTTTGGTGGAGAAAGAGGGGTCGATGAGTTTGGGCATCGTTGAGACTCAAGGACGTTGTAGTCCTGATATCTCGAAACGATCGGGACTTCACAGTCATACCTCGTACGATATCGTTGAAAGGTACCCATATTAGACAGGAGGATTTATTTCACGTTTAGAGTCCTCCCGTCTCTGAGAGAGTCGATAGGACAAATACATTGAACACGTATGTAATGAAGTTACTATCGGAACTGGGTTCCAGAGGACCCGATTCGGGATCCCCAGTGGTTATAAATGAATCACCGACTAGAGACAGGAGACGACAAATGTGAGTACGGAGGACGTTGTGTCGTGTGCTCACAACTCATTCGACGAAGGAAGGGAATTAGTCGGGCAAACAGAATAAATAAGGAGGGGTGTCCACTCGGTGAAAAATTTTAAACGTGGCATGAAATAATTGAGAGACAGAGGGTCATTGTATTTTGTGTATGGAGTTCTATGTGTGGCGAACTATTTACCTTATAAGGTGTCGAGAGCCTTCCTTTAGTCGGCGGTATTTTCAATTACACAAATCAAGTATTTCTTTTTGAGAGGGGTGCGTGTTCCCATCGAACCTTTAACCGCATAAGTGAAATACTGGAGCAAATAATCGGTCTTACTACGGAACATACCGGAGTCTTTAAACAAATCCTAGTAATCCTTTCCCGACGACCCACAGGGAGTGACAGTTAAATATGTGACCGGAACGCGTGTTTGAGACCTTTACTTCTGATTCTTTTTACGTCAAGAATAAAGAAGATCCGACATTAAAGAAGGGAGACTGGTCAATATCAATGTCTATAAGACTCGTAGAAACGTTCTGACAACCAAATACTAAGGGTGAAACCTTTCCCCTCGTAAAAATGGTTATCATTTTTCTCTGATAAATCCTATGTTACCGAGGAATCTTTTCAGTTATAGTCTTGACCCGAGGTTCCTAAAGGAACTACAGGTCATCAATAAGAAACGGAAGGTCACGTCCCCCACGTCCAAGTTAGGGACCTGTCCCTCGATCCCAGGGTGTACGGAAGTTAGTCTTTTGGTTTTGTATTTTGTCTTCTTTAAAATATTGTTTAAGTTATTTCTGAGATTTTCTACCAGGTGTAATTTTTCAGGAAAAAATTTTTCGTAACTCGAGATTATAATGTGATAGCTTATAATAAAAGGGAAAATTCATCAATCAAGGGAAACGGGACTTTTTAATCTTCATATGATGGAAGGGGGAGACCACTCTACGACCGACAGTCTTTATCTTAAACTTCCTCGTGAACTCTTTTATATTCTTGACGAAGATAGAGAAGTCCACTAAATGGAGACAGTGTCTCCTACTCATCCTCTTTTTGTGGGTATATTGAAGAATGAAGTAGAGAAGTGGTGACTACCGGTGCGATGGAGGACAGGGGTTTGGTAGTGAGATGTTTGTGTTCGTACAGTATAGAATGGAAACGAAGATTGGAACTAAAACATCGTTGTTATACACAACCTATGTTACTTAAAAAGGGAGGTAGGACACAAAATTAACTCATAACAGAGACACGTTCCCCTATACTATCCTCTCGGAAAAGATTCTTCACCCATTTAAACGTCATAATTGAGACGATCGTTCTGAAAGACCCGATGGGGTTGGGGTAATAGTTAAATATTGATAAATGATTACTCCGGTTTACACGACTAAGACCCCTAACAAATTTGAAGTCTCCTCTGACTAGGTCCCCGAGACACAACAGGAACTACTAGATTAAAAAGTCGGAAGGTACCCATTCGTAGTACTGTTCTGACAAAAGAGAGTACCGTAGTTGTTCCAACGACGCCAAGGTTCGAAGTTTAGATTTCGTGTGGCAGATCCTTTCTCAGGAAAAGAAAGGTTAATAAAGTTATTTCCAGTACACCGGTAGAGACTTGGTCACTGACACCGATCTCAATACACGACGGGACCAGTCAAAGACGATTCCTTTCGGGTGGGGACCGCGACACTCAGACTAGTCGAAGAGGACTCTATAAATGGACAGAGATCATGAGTAGAGAGTAAGTTAGTATAGGATAGTAAAGTCCGGTCCGGAAGAACATAGTACGGACCAGTGAAAGACTCTTAAAGGGTCGACTTAAGTCACTATAGAAAAGAGGTAAGTCAAATAAATCCACAACGAGTTTACAGAGAGTACATGACAATGGACGAGAAGTAGAAACGAAGGAGAAGAAACTGTACAAGATCCTAAGACAAATAAAGGGGGATGAGTAAAGACGAAATAACTGATACGGTTTCGGAAACTGACACACCTAGTGTTCTTTGACACCTGTTAAGACTTTCTCTACCCTTCCACATATGTCTGGACCGACATATGTCTGTTCCGACATATAACAGTGGGACGAATAAATTGAATATACGTCGCATGTAGTACTCTTTATGACCCTACCTTTTTCGTGTTCGACCTTAGTTCTAACGACCCTCTTTATAGTTATTTGAGTCTATACGTCTACTGTGGTGGGAATACCGTCTTTCACTTCTCCTTGATTTTTCGGAGAACTACTCTCACTTTCTCCTCTCACTTTTTCAACCAAATTTTGAGTTGTAAGTCTTTTACTTCTAGTACCGTAGACCAGGGTAGTGGAGTACCCTTTATCTACCCCTTTGTCACCTTTGTCACAGTCTGAACTAAAACCCCCCGAGGTTTTAGTGACGTCTACCACTGACGTCAGTACTTTAATTTTTTGTGAATGAGGAACCTTCCTTTCAATACTGGTTGGATCTATCGTATAACTTTTCGTCTCTGTAATAAACGGCTGATTCCAGGCAGATCAGTTCCGACACCAAAAAGGTCNACCCCCCGAGGTTTTAGTGACGTCTACCACTGACGTCAGTACTTTAATTTTTTGTGAATGAGGAACCTTCCTTTCAATACTGGTTGGATCTATCGTATAACTTTTCGTCTCTGTAATAAACGGTTGTTTCCAGGCAGATCAGTTCCGACACCAAAAAGGTCACCAGTACATACCTACACTCTCAACCTGACACTTCTTTCGACTCGTGGCTTCTTAACTACGAAAACTTGATACCACAACCTCTTCTGAGAATTCTCAGGGAACCTGACGTTCCTCTAGGTTGGTCAGGTAAGACTTCCTCTAGTCAGGACTTACAAGTGACCTTCCTGACTACGATTTCGACTTTGAGGTTATGAAACCGGTGGAGTACGCTTCTCAACTGAGTAACCTTTTCTGAAACTACGACCCTCCCTAACTCCCGTCCTCCTTTTCCCCTGCTGTCTCCTACTCCACCGACCTACCATAGTGGCTGAACTACCTGTACTCAAACCCACTTGAGACCCTCAACCACTACCTGTCCCTCCGGACCGCACGACGTTAAGTACCTCAGCGTTTCGCAGCCCGTACTGACTCGCTGACTTGACTGACTGACTGACTGAGAAATATTCATGGATAATCTGGAGAGAGGAGGACCGTACTAATAAGGAGTCAGAGAGAGACAACAACAACAAAAAAAGAAAAGTCGGACAAAAGGGGTCGATGGACCATTAGGGAGGAAGGGATCCTGAGAGTTTTGTGTGTGAAGGTAGGAGTCTTCATTTTAGAGTGAGGTCTTGTGTCTGTTTACCGTGGTTGTCACCTACAAGGTGTAAAATCTCAACGTACATTTGACAGAAATGTAAAGGTTTTACCGATACCTACGAAGAAGATGAAGTAATGGAAACGTGGATTTTAAATTGGTCGTGACCGAGTCATAGAGAAAAGTTGTTCATTCGTTTAGTTACTCTTGGAACTACGGGTTTAGAACTCAAGTCCTGGAACTTGGTCTTGGTATTTAGAGTGTTACTTTAGAGTAGTCATTATTCCCTTACGTTGAACCCTATATATTTAATGGAACCATAAGTTTATTGGGAGTTCTTAACTCTACGAATAGGATAAGAGTTCTACCTTTCATAGGAAGAATCCCAGAATCAGAGGAGGTTCTAAACTAGTAGTTACAATAATAGGGAGACTATTAACACTCTGTCTAAAACATGTAAAAGGTTTTAGATAGTTATAATAGAAAATCCTTTACAGGACAGGTGTATAAAGAAATCAAACCCCAGTGAAGTCAGTCACTTAAAAGGAATGCTTGAGAAGGGGTAGTAAGGTTTTTGTTAAGAGACCTTTTAGATAAAATCTCTGTATCAATATTTACTATCCTGAGTTCCTTGGATAGTCTTTCTTGTCTACCAATGAAAAAACACTCTTTGTTTAGGAAAATTTTTTTTTGGAGAAGATAAGTTTTTTAATTGGCTCTCTCCGACCGAGTTGAGGTCACCAACAACTCTAGAGACAGTCAACAGAGAAACAATTGCGACTACAGTTTAGAAATCCAAGTAACATTTTTATTTTATCACAATTAGGTAATTCCACGTTACAACAGTTTGTCCCCGAACGTATTTATACACTCGCCTATCTACCTACCTATACATATGGTATTTGGCTTATTGGATTTAATTCTTACCATTTTATACCTACTACAAAAATGTCCTCACGTGATGAAGTTAAAAAGATATACAAAATTTAAAATTTTAGCTTTGCACCTCTTTGTGTCCCGGAAGTTGTAACTCTACTTGGTCTACTCTCTCCATCATGTGCCTGTCTGACAATCGTCGGATGTAGTCACCAACCCCACTCTTACATATGTCCGTGCCCCTAATACGCCATTCCCCACCGTCAACGATCCGTCCTGTCCCCCTCCATTTGTGACTTCCAAGGACGTTCTCTATCAGTCTTCCGTCTGGTATCTTTGTCGATCACCTCCTACCCTTCACTTCAGCGAGTCAGTACAGACTGTGAAACACTGGGGTACCTGACATTGGGTGGTCCGAGGAGACAGGGACCTCAAGAGGTCCGTTCTTATGACCTCACCGATCGGTAAGGGAAGAAGTCCTCTAGACGGGTTGGGTCCCTGACTTGGGTCCAGAGTGAGTAAGCACCGTCTAAGAAATGGCTGACTCGGTGGTTTTAGGGGAGATTATATGAGACCAATGATGGTATTTAAGGAGAAAAGACTTACGAGTTCGTCTTACCTTCTCTTTCGAAATGGGTGGGACACAGTTCTCTAGACGGATTTAATAGAGGAAATGAAAAACGACGTACGTACTTTCACCCAAAATATCCCAAATAAGTAAACGAAAAAACGGCAGTGTCGTAGGGAATGGAGGAAAAGTTCATTTTAGTGTGACTAGAAGGAACCCTCTGGTTGGGAACTTGTGACTCGTCTCTGGACCACGGGATAGAATAGACCAATTTCCACACCTGTATTCTGTTTGTTCACTCCAGTCCCTCCGAGGAAGAGGTCCCTTAAACTCAGAATTCGTGTCAGTCGGTACTTACCTTCTACCAACCTCGACTGTTGTGTCTTCGGAACTTGTTATGTAAGTAATCAACGACGATGGACTTAGGTAATCTCGAGAGACCTAAGGACAGTAAAACAAACCCACCACCACAAAGACAACGAACGTTTGTTTCTTGAGATTGACCGTCTCCGTCACAGCAAAGGTAAAGTCTTTGTTCCTTTGGATTCTAGTCTCCCTAATTCACAAAACCGAGTCCAGTGGTACACGATAGAAATCCGTTCAGAGAAACTGAAGTTTTGGACAGAAGAAATGAATAAAACGAGACAAGGGAGTTTACGATACCTGACCTCAACTTTGAGTAGAGTCGACGAATGATCGACCCATTCAAACCCTTTCGATACACGATTAACCATTTACAGTTAAAGGACTAGTTTCATCAGTATGTAGACTATATCAACACTATTTCTATTTTATTTGTTTAAGTACATAATTCCATGGACCCTGCATTCTTCTCGAACTAGTTACAATTAATGATACTACTACTGCTATTGTAACTATTACTACTACCATAGTCAGTCCCAAGTCCTTTCTTTTTCCCATATAAACTTCTCTTAATTTACTATACAGATAAATCTTTTCACTCCCATCCCGTCTAAATCCCCTTTAGTTTTTCCCAATCCACTTCCTGGGGTCGTTCGGTGTCTCCTCCCGACGGATTCTACCTGACCGCAGAGATCGGTACAAAGATTTTATCACCGACACAATCTGCGTCAGTTGGCATCGGAGTGTTCCTCCCTCGGTCCTTTTATTTATGGACGGGAAAGGGAGAGTCGAATGGGAGATCAGAGAACGGTCACGGAGCTTAACCGTTTTCGGTCGATCTTCGGTCTCCTGCTCTTTCAGACCAACTACACCAGGTATCTCCAGTTACAGAGTCCTATATTTCGTCCCACCTTTTTCCACCTCTGTGTGAAATGGAAGCGTAAGAAAATAGACACTCTTTTTTGTACACAGGGGTTGTGTCTCGTGGGAGTCGATGGTAAGTACCATTCACTATATTTAAGTCAGTTTTAGGGGGACTATAGATTTTACAATCGGTGGCGGTCACGGAAAATACTTCACATTGTACCTTTATTTCAACTTTTTTCTTTACTAGTTATACTTCGAATCGACGGGTCCGGACAAAGACTCCGACTCCTGATTCCACTATTTGTATCGAAGGAAGTAGATGTTGGTTAGACACAAGAGGTCGGGAAGATGACCCAACCCCATGAATATACGCTCTTGCAAAATTCTCTTAACGTCCCAAGTCTCAAGTACCAGAACGGACACAGACTATTTGTAAGGTTAGGGTGTGGGGTTCAAAGGGAAAAGACGAGGAATCGTTTAATGTGAAACTACAACGTTAAGAATCTAAGATCTAACTAGTTTGTATCCGACTTCTCCTATTCGTTACAAAAAGTTCGACGGTATCTCCAAAATACGAATCGGGACTCACTTGGAATTATTGAAAAGTAATCATAAAAATAGGTACGTGTAATAAATTTTGACTGTCTTTGTCGGTCGAGTGCGGTGATAGAATTATCAATGGTAACAGTGGTATCGTTGATTCCTTCTAATGATTAACCAAAACGTTGAGGAATGAGAGGTGAACGTGACGTCGGTTTCGAAACATTAAACATCATTAAACTTATCGTATGGTACCCAATATGTATAAAGTAAAAGGGAGTAGTTCTTCCAAGAGACAAGAGTGGTTTATACAATCATTAGACACATTCAAAGAATAATGACGATATTGTTTAATGGTGTTTGAATGACCGAATTTGTTGTGTAAATAATAGAATGTTGACACATTCAGTTTTCAGACTATACTCAGAGTGATCCGATTTTAGTACCTCTTCCGTTACCGTGGAGTGAGATCATGAGAACGGACCTTTTAGGGTACCTGTCTCCTCGGACCATCCGACGTCAGGTACCCCAGTGACTCCCAGCCTGTGCTGACTCGTTGAAGTGAAAGTGAAAAGTGAAAGTACGTAACCTCTTCCTTTACCGTTGGGTGAGGTCACAAGAACGGACCTCTTAGGGTCCCTACCCCCTCGGACCACCTGACGGTAGATACCCCAGCGTGTCTCAGCCTGTGCTGACTTCACTGAATCGTCGTCGTTGTCCGATTTTAGTTCCACAGTCTTCCCGATGTAAGATGGACCTCTGAGGTCCTCTCTCGAACAAAGGAACTGAAAAGGTAAACATCTCTGAGGTACGTAAGACACCGAGTCCAGGGGAAGGTACAAGTTTCAGTCTTTGCCAACCAAACAGAGAGAGTGCAGTGTGGTGAGACTGCGACTAGGAAGACGGAAAGAGAACATGAAAGGTCCCGGGAACACCAATGTGCCCCGACTGAGTCTAGGTTAAGTCCTATTGGAGGGACAGAAATCCAGTCAACTACTCGTTTGAATTAAGGTAGACGTCGGAATTAATAAAAGAGAGTGCATTGTATCGTATAAGTTCCTAAGGTCCCTAGTTCCACACCTGTAAAACCCCTTCGGTGACAAGACGGATGGTCAGTCATTTTGTGATTATATGTTAAAATCTCCAGGTAAAGGCCCTCCGGTAAGTATCGTTATAATGACATAATAAGACCCAGGAGAGTCTTTCGTTTGCCACGTAAGTTTTCCCTAATAACCTCTGGAAATTACCTTCCTGTTGAATTGTTACAACACCCGTCCTAATTTCCTTTAGTTGTTTCCTACTCTTTCGTGTGATTTCTGTCATTGTCGTCTTTCCTCGTTTCTAACTCCCTTCGTCAATGGTCTTGGTCCGCTCCCGGCACTATAATCCATCTCTCTTTGTCGGTCCCAGGTCGTCCTTTCCACGATCCTCTTATTTATGGAACCGGAGAGAGAGGAGACTGTGAAACTAGAGAGGGGACACGAAGGACAACCGGTTTGGTCGGGTTCGGTCTTCCGTTGCCTGGACCCAACTAAACCGGTTATTTCAGTCGTAGAGTCCTGTGTTTCGTCCACTCTTCCAACTTATTGACCACAACGTCCCCGTCTGTCTGACGTTACGTGTATGATATCAATGTATTAAGAATGTCTTCCAACTTACCCTGGATGGGAGGTCACCACGTAAACGTAAAATTTTATCGGTCGATTCGGGTTTAATTAGTTGTTAACTTTAATACCCCTTTATTAAAAGAAAATAAAATAGTTTATATCAACTAAATGTTACAACATAATTAAAGATCACATGTCGTTTCATTAAGTCAGTGTGTGTGTGTGTGTGTGTGTATAAGAAAAGGTAATACCAAATAGTGTTCTATACCTTATATCAAGGGACACGATAGGTCATCCTGGAATGACAAATAGGTAGGACATATATTATCAAAAGTAGACGATTAGAATTTGAGATTTAGGTAGGGAGGGAGCAGGGGAGAGGGGTGACCGTTGGTGTTCAGAGAAGAGATATAACCATACAAAGACAAAGTTCTCTTCAAATAAACACAGTATACAATCTAAGGTGTACATTCATTAATAGTATGTCATAGACAGAAAGAGAAAGACTGAAGTGAATCATACTATTAGAGATCCAGATAGGTGAAACGATGTTTACCGTAATAAAGTAAGAAAAACACCGACTCATTATAAGGAAATATATATACGGTATAGAAGAAATACATAGGTAGATAACAACCTGTAAATCCAACAAATGTTCAGAACCGATAATATTTACCACAACGTTACTTGTATTCCTACGTACATTGAAAAACTTAATTTCAAAACGGGTCTATATACGGGTCCTCACCCTAACGACCTAGTATACTGTCGAGATAAGAATCAGAAAACTCGTTTAATGTATGACAAAGGGTAACGTCGACGTGGTTAAACGTAAGATACCCTTTTATAAAAACTCGACGTTCGTATTTGTTCAGGACGAATAATTCGGTGTGATGTATTACACATACAGAGGTTGATTTTATTTTATTTATTTTTAAATTTTATGTTTTATTTTATTTCTTCATGGTATATCTGGTGTCTTCATATACTTGGACCTTCTTAAAGTAAGGTAGTATCACTACTGTCGTCACTAAGTTTCCCACATCGGTACTTCCTTGGTATTAAAAGGACGGTAAAGTGGTCCGGAAATATTTATTTGTATTGTCACCAGTAGTGTAAGTCCTGTTTTAAGATCAGACAGTTTCGTATGTTCAATATATAGTGATAAAGTAGAAGGACACCAATGGTGTCTGTGTAGTTCGGTATAAAAGGTTATTGATGTTACGTTTATGTCCAGGTTTTTCGTCCCCTACGTTCTTTTATTTACTCACAATCAGTGAGTGTACGGTACACGTATTTTTGTAATGTTTGGGTTTGGTTTTTCATGGTTGAACCTATTTATGACAAGTCGTTTTTCTTAAAAGAAGTGTCAACTTAAAAGGTCACTCTCTGTCTGTGACGACAGACAGTCTCTCGTAGAACCATTTACATTTTTTAAAGGTCCCTTTTGAGTTACGTCTTCTTTAAGTAAAAGGAAGGAGTTTGGTGTCTCCGGAGGTTTCACAGATCTCCCTCGTCGACGAGAGAATAAGGTTCACTTCAAGTCCTTTCTTAGTGCAAGGTTCCGAGACGTGACGTATATGGACGTCTTGTTAAAGTGACCACTTCTTCATCACTCTCGTAAATCTGCGTGTCATTGATTCCAGACCCATTGACTTCGGTTCCATTGGAGGACGAGAAATAAAAGAATTTTGTTACAATTCTTGCTACACACGAATGAGATTTTGTAAATTCGACGTACACATACACACATACTCAACGAGTCAGCAAAGACTGAGACGCTTGGATACCTGACATCGGGTGGTCCGAGGAGACAGGTACCCTAAAGAGTCCGTTCTTCTGACCTCACGTAACGGTAAAAGAAGAGGTCCCCTAGACGGGCTGGGTCCCTATCTTGGGTTCGTCTAAGAAGGTGTAGCGTCCGTCTAAGAAATGGCAGACTCGGTGGTCCCTTAAGATCGTGTTCTTTTTATGTTTGTTTATTTATGTTTAATTTTACATAGAATATGTATATTTATTTCGTCATATCTTTTTATACGTTTGATCATGTCGGTGATACCTCTTGTCACACCTCTAAGGAATTTTTTAACGTTTATCTTGATGGAATACTGGGTCGTTAGGGTGACGACCCGTATGTGTGGCTCCTTTGGTCTTAACTTTCTCTATGTACATGGGGTTACAAGTAGCGTCGTGACAAATATTATCGGTCCTGTATCTTTGTTGGATCTACAGGTAGTCGTCTACTTACCTATTCTTTCGACACCATGTATATGTGTTACCTCATAATGAGTCGGCAATTTTTCTTAAGTAAACTTAGTCAAGACTACTCTACCTACTTTGACCTCGGCTAATATGTCTCACTTCATTCGGTCTTTCTTTTTGTGGTTATGTCATATGATTGTGTATATATACCTTAAATCCTTCTACCGTTACTACTGGGACATACGTTCTGTCCCTTTCTCTGTGTCTACACATATTACCTGAAAACCTGAGTCTCCCTCCCTCTCCCACCCTACTAAACCCTCTTACTGTAAGATTGTACATATGATAGTACATTCTTAACTTAGCGGTCAGATACAGACTACGTCCTATGTCGTACGAACCTCGACCACGTGCCCCTACTGGGTCTCCCTACAACACCCCTCCCTCCACCCTCCCCCCAAGTACAAACCCTTACGTACATTCTTAATTTCTAAAATTTTAAATTTTTTATTTTTTTATTTATTTTAAATTTTTTTTTTTTTCTTTTTATATTTAAAGGTTCACTTTCAAAGGAAGAAAAGAAAGAAAAAGAGAAAGGGAGGGAGGAAGAGAGGGAAGATCAGAGAGAGAGGGAGGTATAATTATAAATAGTTATAGATAGAGATACATACGTATATGTGTTTACATATATATGTGTGTTTCTCTGCGGATGTGTGTGTAAAACCTTCTGTGGATTGTCAGACGGATTTTTTGAATTCGTTTTTTTTTTTTTCCTTAAATATCTTCCTATATCCAATCGGATGTACTAAAAATCCTCCCGGACTCTCCGTCCTTATCTTTTATTCGTTGTGAATTCCCAAGGGTTTGACGACACTTGGGTTGGAGTCTCTGTCAGGTCACTTCTACGACGACGACCACGGTGGTCCTATGAGCGACATTCGACAGAGTTGGACGGTATTGACCTGTGAATGACGAGAGTAATGTGGAAGATCCGGTGACAACAACGGGTTTGGTGACGATGAGAAAGACGTAGAAGTGTACTGTCGTAAGTATAGACGTTCCATTCATCCTCTCAGCCTAACTACTCTAAATCAGACTAACCGACTCAGGATCGAAGGTCTCCCATTCCTCTCTCTTACAAACCGATGGTCTCACCCATTCTCCTGTGACGAAGGACGACTCCCAGGGTGTTATCTCTAGAGTTTGACCTTCTTCCAAAAATCGACGACTCGTCGGGTTCTCTCTGTCTGTGGATGATCGATGTGAGACAGGAAAGCCACCCGTTCCACAGACAGTTCTCTGGGTCAAGTATAGAAAGGTCAATCGTTGGGGTTGGTTTTCAATTACAGAGAGATTTTTATAAGTAAACAATTCGGGTCCCTTCTGAGACTAACTGTGACAACCCACGAGTAAGGACGTGGTCAGTGACTCCAGTAATCGCACCTCGTAAAACCCAAAAACAAGTAAACAAAATTAAACCTAAATAAACCGACGTGACCCAGAATCAACACCGTACACTCTAGAAGCTAGAAGTGACACCGTGTATCGTAGAAATCAACGTCACACACTTCGGAACCAACGACGTACACCCTAGGTCAAGGGACTAGTCTTTAACTTGTGTCCGGGGAACGCAACCCTCACACCTCAGAATCGGGGACCTAGTGTTCCCTTCAGGGTCGTACCTCGTAAAACTAACCGAGGTGGACCCGTTTGTCCGGATATACATACTGACACTCACCAACCCGTCCGTGACATTAACTTTCAGTAAATATTGGGTCTTTCACCCTTCTCCAACTAACAGGGTTCCTTCTATTTGGCCTTTTGTTTGTGTATTACATGTAAAATCCTCCAGATATAAAACTGAATGTAGAAGAAAAAATTTTAAATCAATAATATGGCAGGAAGAGTCAGTGGACTGATAGTGGTATTTGTGAGTCTACAGTCATAATTACCTAGAGTCTAAAGTAAGTCACAAAGAGGTTTTGACATCTATTATGAAGTCGGTTCTATCTGACTGACCATGGCCAAATTGAGAGGAAGATATTTATCCATATTTTGACACATTTTACGTACTCCGTTGACAAAAGTCTGTGACTTGTTACAGTGTACTTGACACTAGGAACTCTTTTCTTTTGAGTGTTCTACTAAGGGTGTCGACGGTAGAGAGAAACGGACCCCGACTGAAGTCTCAAACTTCTATGACTCCTCCAATCTTGGAAATCCCGTTTCTTCTGAGTTTTCAGACCCATTCCCGAAAAATACGCTGGAACAGATTCCTGACCCGACACATACAAGGTCCATTCTGGTGCACGATCCACAAGGTCTCTCACCGATGATACCCCAACTCTCCTCTTTCCCTATTATCTCTAGTTCGTCAGGACCCCTTATAATCTCCAGACCGGGTCAGTCTCCCATCTCTGGAGTGATTATGTTACCTATAGGTCGACTCTGTGGTGCTTCCGGTTCGAAATCCTTATACCTGGTACGATGTCTTTCCGGATGTTATCTGGATGGGACGACGACGACGACGACGATGATTCAACGAAGTCAGTACAGGCTGAGACACGCTGGGGTATCTGCCGTCGGGTGGTCCGAGGGGGTAGGGCCCCTAAGAGGTCCGTTCTTGTGACCTCACCCAACGGTAAAGGAAGAGGTTACGTACTTTCCCTTTTCACTTTCACTTCAACGAGTCAGCACAGGCTGAAGATCGCTTGGGTACCTGACGTCGGATGGTCCGAGGAGACAGGTACCCTAAAAGGTCCATTCTCATGACCTCACCCCACGGTAGCGGAAGAGGTCTGGATGGGATTGTTTTGGATTTTTGTTCTGAAATTTTTTTTTAGACATCCCCGTAGTCTTAAACCTTCGACTGAGATGGGTCCAATCTCTCAGAATCTTTTTGAAGTGTAAAAGGAGTATAGACGGTATTGTTTCACATTTTCTTCAGGTATATCCAAGGTCCACAAGTCGGTTATTAATTTGATGGAGGACCTTGTTTATAGTTGTCAGAAATCTTCTTATGATACCTTAGGGTTCTCGGACATTATGTAATGAGTGTTACAGATAATATGTCAATTTTTAATGATTTTTAAATTGTTTTGTCCTTTTACATTAAATATCAGTTCTTTTTTTTTTGTCAGTTATTTTTGACTAATGTCACACTAAGTTTATAAACTAAACATCGTTTCTGGATTTCGTCGTTAGTATTTATAAAAGTTTCTAAACTTTATTTGATATCTACGTTACTCGTTAGTTAATCCCTGAGATTTGTCTTTTCGCTTTTAATTAATCTTTTCTATTTTTGAGATCTTGATTTCACATGTTATGGACTTTACTTTCAAGTGACCTTTTCTAAGTATTGACTCACCTCTACCGTCTTCTTAACTAATCACTTGAACTTCTGTATACTTCTCGTCAATAGTTTATAATTCTTATGATTCTCTTTATAATTTTTTTAGATCAGAATCCACATGCATCCTATTAAATTTTGTCAAACTGTATGACAGTAACTTTAACGTCTTCCTCTTCTTTCACTCTTTGCACGTATTTTTTATTAAATATCTTCCAGACTTAAAAGGTCTAAACTACTGATTGTAATTGAATATATAGGGTCTTCGTGTTAACTAAGGTTCGTCCTACTGATATTTCTTTTGGTGTGAAATTGTGTAGTACTAGTTTGGTGACCCATACTATACACTTTTTTTAGATTACTTATCACAATCTTTTGTTTAGTTACGAAGGGACCTCGACCCTCACCACCCTCTTCTAACTTACCTTTCGTCATGTTCCCTTGAAAACATTGTTATCTTTACGAACGTAAACAGTTTTGAGTGAACTCTACACATATAAAATAAAATACCCTTAATAAAGGTATATTTCAACTGATTGTTGTGATCCCCATTATAATTATGAAAACTATTGTGAAGTTTGTGAAAGTGAATAACAAAAGACAGAATAAAAGTACCGAAAACAGATATAAAAATAAGTAAATTAATATCTAAAACAACAAAAGACATTTTTTTTACTTGACTTGGTGTTTATTTTTAACAGTTGTGAGCCTACTGACTGTATACAACAAACGGTAAAAGAGGAATAATTCATCGTCCGGAGTCGGATAAGTTCAAATGAGTGGGTTTTAGGTGAACAGTGACTTATGGCTTAGAGAATTATTCTACGGAGCCAAAGACGTACACGAGTAAACCTGTAATATATAATGACAATGATATACAATTTTACGTCTAATTTATTTTAAAGTGAAAACTTTATCAGTATGGAATATTTACTTACACTTTCACGTTATTTTTGTCGTACACAAATATTAAACGGCAAAACAAAGAGTACCTTAATAAATTTTTTAATTTTGGTCATAAAGCTTACACTACATTAGAAAGTAGAATAAAAAATTTAGACACGATTCTTAAAATAGGTTACATCTATTTAAATTCTATTAAGTACACCCTCATTTTACAAAATTTAATAAATTGTCAGTACTAACAAACCTTAATCGAGAAGGAAAGGTTTGCTTACCAAATCAATATCTATTTCAGTTTGAGACCAACTCCAAGACGCTGTACTTTAATTACTAATCGTTACACGATCCTTTTTTGTCCTCTATGTCAGAGTTATGTACTTTGTTACCATCGTTTATACGGACACTTCGATAAAACCAGTCAAGATGATTTTAAAGAAACTCTTCTACTCTGCTATCCTTATTTTGTTCCACTATATTTATCTCTTTTTTATCATGTAAACTATTCCATAGACGACTTCATCTCTATAAAAGACAATTTATTATGTTTCATCCTCTCCTTACTACCATTTGAGTTCGACGTTCCGAACGTCATTTGACCTATCTGCGAAAGTCTTAAACCTTGGTCCGACTATCTGAATTTAGATCAAAAATAACGAATTATGGATAAACTGAAGAGGTTCAGCGTTGTAGAACAAACTTTTTATCTAGATTATTATCGAGAACGGAGGATCTTAATAACACTTTTAATTTTCTCTATTATGTACGTTTAACGGATTACATTACGTACCGTGTATCTAGGTAGGGAGATTTGTCTGATTTTCCTTGACTAGTCATAGGAAAATTATCTAATTGAGAACCATGACCCACACCGTGTCCTGAAAGACCGAAGATGTCTGAACATTTTGAGTTCTATATACCTTTTCTAAAGACAGTAACCCGAACAATTCGAAGTTCTTCGGGTTTACAGGGTCTCCCTTCGAATATAAGATCTAAAAGAACCTGGTTTGGTAAATACGATATTTTCCTTCCCCTTCGTTCCACTTAAAGAAGACTAATTCTCCTTTCGAGCAAAATACACGATACTACTACCATTGTTACTGTCGGTAAAGGGATCGGTTCAGCTGATAATTGAGTCTTCACTCTAATTTTTGATGTGTTGAAAAAGGGGACTCAGGACTTTTGGCACTTCACTCCTGATTCCTTTCCTTACCCGAACTCTGGGCTTACAGATGTCTTAGGAGAAGATCAGCAATACAGCGATGTTTGAATTACGAGTGTTACACACGTGTAAAGATAAAGTCTGTACTTTATTATTAAATAATTAAATTAATACCATCCGTTAATTTTTACCACTGATGGTAAAAGACAAGTCTTTAGACTTAACTGGTCGACGATCATTCCTCTAACTTAGACGTTAGTTGTTGAAGGGTTGTTTGTTTTTAGGTCTTGGTCTGGTGAAATGACCATTTAAGATGGTTGATAAGTTTCTTACATATTATGGTCAGAAAGAGTTTGAGAAGATTTTTTATTCTCCTTCCTTGAGGACGTTTGAGTAAGAGATTCCGGTTCTCATGGGATTATGGTTTCGGTGTAATCCTGTGGTATTCGTTTATTTTCATGTTAGGTCATAGGGACTATTTGTACCTACGTCTTAACAGTCATTTTATAATCGTTTGACTTAAGTTGTTATGTAATTGTCCTACTATGTAGTACTAGTCCACCCTTAGTAAGGTTCCTACGTTTCTAGAAGTTGTAGGTGGTTAGTAACACTATGTGGTGTCATTGTTTTGCTTCCTACTTTTAGCGTACTAGTAGAGTTGTCTACGTCTTCATCGTAGACTGTTTTATTGTAGGTCAATACTATTTTGGAGTTACTTCGTCCACAGTGCGCTCACATACAAGGAGTCAAGAAACAGAGTAGTGTTGTTTCTAAACCTCACTGCCTGTAATTGCGGGGGAGCCGCACAGTGTCGAGAGTCCAGAACCTATCTGGTACAATATCGAGAGTCCAGAGCTTACCTGGTACAACATCGAGAATCTGTTTAGTCACAATGTCGAGATAAAATAAATCTTCTATCGTCCTTTGAGGTAAAAGTTCCGTACTCCCGTACAGCTAGGTTTCTGTGCTCCTCTTCTCGCGGGGTCGCGCGCCCCCCGCCCCCTCTCTCTCTCTCTCTCGACCGAAACCGAGGAGATAAATATACAAAGAGAGAGGGACCCGGACAGGATACATTTAACCCGGTCGGTCCTCACAACAAACAAAACGGGCTCCAGGAGTGAGGCCAGGAGCCTGGAAGAAAACAAGGTAAAAGCGCCCAAAAAGGGAAGGAACAGAACATCGGTGGCGGCAAAACCTGAGGAAAAGGGACAAGATGGATGGATTGTGTCCATATCTTCCTTGTATTGGATTATTTCCGGTATATACTGTTCTGGTGTCGGTTACAGTAAGAGTTGTCACTTTTTGACTTTAGAAAAGGAGATTCTAGTCTTTGTTCTGTTTCTATAAAACGGATGAGAGAGGTTAAAATGACTTGTACCATAACCTTTAGGATAAACCTCGTTGACTGGAGGGACCAATAATGAAATGAAATTTTAACTCAAAAATTACATTATTTGGTTCCTCTTATGTTTCTTTTTTTATTTGTTGTGTACATCATGTTGCTATATTTTTTGTGTATGTACCTTTATTCGTTGTCACCATTTTTATCAATGGATCGATTTATACTCTTAGTCATATTGTGTGACAGATTATATTGAAGTATAATATATTATCATACATCTTATTATTGCCCGAAAGGACTACCGAGTCTACCATTTCTCAGACGGACGTTACGACCGTCCGTAATTAGGGACCCAGCCCTTGTAGGAGACCTCTTCCCTTACCGATGGGTTAGGTTATAAGAACAACACCGACAGGAAAATCATGATATACTAAAAAAAAATGTTGTACGTATTATATATATTAGATCAAATTATTTATGTTTTACATATTTATACGTTAACTCTGTTATTGTTGTACTTCCTCCACTCTTCGAGATTTACACGACTCTAAATCGTAGGTTAAATTTAATCCAACCTTACACTTTTTTCACCACTGATGATATAAACACAGAGGAATTCGTTGAACGGTCAAAAGAATAGGTAAGACCGTATAACACATACACACACTCTCTCTCTCTCTTTCTTTCTCTGTCTGTCTGTCTAACTTTCTCTCTCTCTGTCTCCTCCTCCCACGTTGTCCTCTTCTTGACTCGCACTCAGTCCGTTGGAAGACGGTGTGATTCCCCGGTCTCTTGTGTTTTCTTGAATTTTATATGAGAAGATCCCTGCTATACAAAATTTTAAAGGTATCGTTGGGGATAACGGATTTTGTTATGTTCAAATTCCGAAAAGAAAACAAAGATTAAAATTGAGAAGAAAAATAGTTTTATTATGAACACGAACCATTTTTTTTTTTTTTAGTTTATTATGTCTTTTTGAGTGTTCGTGACTAACAAAGGGTCGGTCAAGACCTATATAACATTAAAGAAAACTAACAAAGACATGAGTCAAGAAACCGATCATTAAAGGTGTTCATAACAATGATATTAATATTGATATATAGGACTAATAGTAAATATAAACAGTCAATTGAGTACTCTTTACTCTTCAATTGAGTGTAATTGAAGAAGAAAGGGTAGTAGAACGGTTATACATCATAAACGTAATAAAATTTAAGAGGATAATCAGTGAAACATTACAATTTATTATGTTAATGCATAAACAAAGGTAGTTGAAAGCTACCACAGTAAGGTTGAACCTTTTACTCGGATGGGTAGGAGATGTATGAAGGAGATTGGGGTGTCCGGTGGAAGGTGATCCACATTTTAATAAAATGTAATGGTTTACAAAAAACTGTTAATGTACAACAGGATTTTAAAGTTGTTATAAGGAGGACACAGGAACTTAACTGAGTTTAAACTTTTAATTCTTTTATTACAAATTTAATCAAATTGTTACGTTTATAACAAATGAAGAACTGATCCATTGTATAATCCTAACGAAGAGATATCCAAGACATCAAGGTCCCAACTCGGCGATAGTTCTCCGACAGGGATCGTAGTTTCGGTTTATCTAAAAGGAAAAAAGGAGATCCAGTAAACGAATTTAACTGTGGTATAAACCAAACGGAGAATAAAGTGGCGTGAAAAGAATGTCAAAAACAAGAAGGGTCTTAGAAAGACGGGAAGAAAATAAACTACCCTTCCCCTTAAAGTCAGAGAATAATAAGGAACTAATAAAGCTGGTGTACAAAATAAAGTTACGGAGAAAAGAGGACCAGGACAGACCAGAGAAAGGTCAGTCCTGACCTCGAGAGATCTAGACGACGTTTATAGGCCTTCAAGGGTAGAACAAAATAAACCAACTTAACTGACAAAGAACTTAGGAGATAGAAGGGAAAAGAAAAAATAAGATTAACACGACCTCACGTAGGAGGTCATTGATTCTGTTCAACGAATGTTTAATGTAAAAGACTCACGAAAGTACCAAATTAGAAGAGGGTAATAACCGGTCTATCTCTCAAAATCCCACTTTTATTAAAAAAAGTTGTAGGAGTTTCGTGACGTCGAAAACAAAAGATCGTAGGTCGACGAAAATCTTCTGACTACTGTCTCACTAAGAGTAAGGAAACGTGTGTTTGGCAACATAGAGAGACTTTCGAAACCCCCTTAGAAGAGAAAAATCACAAGTTACTAAAATACTCCTACATAGGTCCACATCCAGAAAAATTTAAGTAACACGACTTGTGCGATGGGTCAAAAGTCAAAGTCCTTAAAGAGGAGACAAATATTATATTAAAGGAAGAAATAGAGAGGAGGAGAAAGGATTTCAAGAATAATTGTCCTGTTACCGAAAGAACCTAAGGAGAAGATTACAGAGTGAAATTTTAAAGCATATAAAATATAGAGAAACTGAATGAGATGTAAAATTCTATGAAAGAGTTAAAACACCTAGGAAGTCAACTTACAGTCAGGGAAAATTATAGAGTCCCAAGAAAGAAGAGACTCACAAGGTAAAACATCTGGTAGACACAGTTGATACCTCCACGGGACAAGTTTAGAGGAAAGTTCTTCTTAGACGACCTTTCTCACGGTAAATGATTCTCGGAGGCCCACGTCATGACTACCTCAGGTGACGTCGTAAGCTGGGGTCGGGGGGAAGGACCCTTCGAGGGTCCGTTACGGACTCGTGTCACCCCACCAGTGAGTGGGGTCACCCGACCGACTCTGGAAGAATCTAACGTGACGTCAGACCTTTTCCTCGAGAAAGAGAGGTTAGGAGATAAGAGGGGGGAAAGGAAAGTTTCGACCACTTCCAGGATGTAGTGTCTGACTTCCAAGAGAGTCGAATAAGGGAGAGGGGAAATAGAGAGTATCCACAATGGGGTGTTGTAGAAATTGTAGTTATAAAGAATGAAGTAGAACCGAAGACGAAGGGACTCCTGACTCCAACCGTCTCGTAGGATAAGAATGAAATACCCATATAATAGAAGAGTGTTGAGAGACTTATATAAAATGCATAAGAATATTACAGGTTATGTCGAGTGTCTTACGTAAAATCGAGCATCCGAGTTTAGTATACATCATTTGACTTTGATCCTTTTTTCTTCGGTAATTGTGTAGTTTTTTTTTTTTTCATTTCTTCCCCAAATCCACGTGTGTGTGGGGTTCAAAGGTCTCCTCCGTTTAAAAAATTATTCAGATTCTCTACTTTATTTATCGTTATCATACACTTTCATACTAGGACAAAGTAGACGATGATGTATGTTAAAGGTCTAAAACACCGTTCTACACGACCATGGAGAAAGTCTATTAAAAGTCGTCCTTAGTGCCTCACGGCACACGAAGATCAATAACGTCAGGAACGGGTACAGAACAGAACGAGGGGCCCGGAAACGAGAGTCAGTGTAGGTACGTCACTCAGACGGACACGGGTCGTGCATCTCTTGTGAGTTATCGAAGTGGGTATGTATATTTGTCCAGTAGTTTTGAAGTAACTTTCGGGTCTTTATTTGGGTGCGTGGATACCCATGGAATAAAAACTGTTTCCTCCGTTCTTATATGTTACCCCGTTTCTGTCGGAGAAGTTATTTACCACGACCCTTTTGATCTGTCGATGTACATTTTCCTACTTTAATCTTGTGAAGATTGTGGTACGTGTTTCTATTTGAGTTTTACCTAATGTCTGGATTTACATTCTAGTCTTTGACATTTTGAGAATCTCCTTTTGTATCCGTCTTGTGAGCTACTGTATTCAGTTTCGTTCTAGAAGAGACTGGGAGGAGGACCTCATTGCCTGTATATTTGTTTTCATTTGTTCACCCTGGACTAATTTGAATTTCGGGAAACGTACCGTTTCCTTTGATATTCGTTCCACTTTTCTGTTGGGAGTCTTACCCTCTTTTATTATCGTTTACTTNCGATGATGTATGTTAAAGGTCTAAAACACCGTTCTACACGACCATGGAGAAAGTCTATTAAAAGTCGTCCTTAGTGCCTCACGGCACACGAAGATCAATAACGTCAGGAACGGGTACAGAACAGAACGAGGGGCCCGGAAACGAGAGTCAGTGTAGGTACGTCACTCAGACGGACACGGGTCGTGCATCTCTTGTGAGTTATCGAAGTGGGTATGTATATTTGTCCAGTAGTTTTGAAGTAACTTTCGGGTCTTTATTTGGGTGCGTGGATACCCATGGAATATAAACTGTTTCCTCCGTTCTTATATGTTACCCCGTTTCTGTCGGAGAAGTTATTTACCACGACCCTTTTGATCTGTCGATGTACATTTTCCGACTTTAATCTTGTGAAGGATTGTGGTACGTGTTTCTATTTGAGTTTTACCTAATGTCTGGATTTGCATTCTAGTCTTTGACATTTTGAGAATCTCCTTTTGTATCCGTCTTGTGAGCTACTGTATTCAGTTTCGTTCTAGGAGAGACTGGGAGGAGGACCTCATTGCCTGTATATTTGTTTTCATTTGTTCACCCTGGACTAATTTGAATTTCGGGAAACGTACCGTTTCCTTTGATATTCGTTCCACTTTTTGTTGGGAGTCTTACCCTCTTTTATTACTTTGTTGGCTGTTTCCTAATTAAAGGTTTTATATGTTCGTCGAGTATCTTGAGTTATGGTCTTTTTGTTTGTTGGGTCAGTTCTTCACCCTTTTTCCGATTGTTTGTGTACTTTTCTACGAGTTGTAGTGAGTAATAATCTCTTTACGTTTAGTTTTGATGTTACTTTATAGTGGAGTGAGGTCAGTCTTACCGGTAGTAGTTTTTCAGATGTTTGGTACTTACACCCTTACATTTAACTATGTCGGCGATACCTTCTGACATATCTCTGAGGAATTTTTTGATCCTGATTTCGATGGTATACTGGGTCGTTCGAGTGAGGATCCGTATATGGGACTCCTTTGGTTTTGACTTTCTCTGTGTACATAGGGTAACGAGTGACGTCGTGATAAATGTTATCGATCTTGTACCTTCGTTGGATCTACAGGTAGTCGTCTACTTACCTATTTCTTCAACACCATGTGCATGTGTTTCTTTATAATGAATCGGTATTTTTTCCTTGTGTAAACTTAGTCAAGATTACTTCACCTACTTGGATCTTGGATAATATGTTTCACTTCACTCAGTCTTTCTCTTTCTATTTATGACATAAGATTGTGTATATATGCCTTAGATCTTTTTACTATGACTTCTTAAATGAATGTCCCGTCGTTACCTCTTTGTCTGTATCTCTTATTTGAATACCTGTACCCCTCACCCCTCCTCTCCCACTCTACATACCTTTCTCATTGTACCTTAAGTCAAGTCAAGTCAAGTCAGCGAGTCAGCACAGGCTGAGAAACACTGGGGTACTTAGCGTCGTGCGGTCCGGAGGGACAGGTAGTGGTAGAGGACCTCAAGTGAGTCTGAGTGCAGGTAGCTCAGGTACTACGGTAGGTCGGTAGAGTAGGACCCAGCAGGGGAAGAGGAGGACGGGGATCAGAGAGGGTCGTAGTCTCAGAAAAGGTTACTCAGTTGAGAAGAGTACTCCACAGGTTTTATGACCTCGAAGTCGAAATCGTAGTAAGGAAGGTTTCTTTAGGGTCCCAACTAGAGGAAGTCTTACCTGACCAACCTAGAGGAACGTCAGGCTCCCTGGGAGTTCTCGGGTATACATTTTATCTATCGGTTGCCCTTAAACGACATACCGAATCCTTTGAGTTTGTCCCAGAGACCTAGTTGGATCTCCCTACCCTGCGCCTCCCTCTACCCTGCCTCGAAGTTTCCCTCCGCTATATACATATGGATACCGACTAAGTACAACTCTAAACTGTCTTTTACTGTTTAGAGACATTTCGTTAATAGGAAGTTAATTGTTTGTCTTTGTTTTGGAGTAACTTACAGTTCGTTGTGTAGGAGTTATCTAAACACTACCCCACCCTTATGTACTCATCCCGATTCCTTCGGTGTATGTAAAACTTTACTAGAAGGATTCTTCGTGTGACAAATAGTTATAGCTTAGAATAGAGTAAACTTCAAAGGACTGGGACACCTCGAACTTATTACTCAATAAAAAATCAGAAACTTTACGTCAACGTCTAATCTATCGTCTTGTATTGTTCAGAAAATAAAAGGGAGAAGACAGCACAGCCCGGAACCACTTTCTTCTCCATTATACAATTGTAAGTGTATTGTATAAGAGAATGTCTTTTGGTAGAGAAATAAATAGACTCGAAGAGGGGTAAAGGGACCTCTTCATTAATCTGGTTTAGTAATTGGAGAAGACCTCGACAATTACTCAGTCAAAAGAAATATACTTTCTTTCCAAAACCCCTTTTTCTTTTACAGTGACCAAGTCTTAGTCTTATTTATTCAAGTATTTCTTTTATACGTGTCCTCTAAACTGTCGTTGCAAACACTAGAAAAGGGGGTTATAAGTGTTCATACTCGTAAATATCTTTATTTACAAAAGGAAAAACAAGAACCTTAAGGAAACACGTCGTGTGTATCGAGTGGTTCGTAACGAACAGTACTGTCAGTGTTGAAACGTAGACGGCAAATAATTTTCAATCCTAAACGGGTCCTTAACTTACACAGAGGAGAGAGGATCTCAACATATTAATAGACCTCCGTTTTAACGAAAACAAAAAGGAGGATTAGAAACAATGATGGTTGGGTATCATGGTATTGTACACATAAGTCGAGGGAATTGAGTAGGGAAGTCTTTAATAGTCTCTAATCATCAGTATTGAGGTCTTATACTTTACCACTAAGGTTAGAAATCTTGACTCGGCATTGAACCTGTTCCCTGACCATACGTGCCTCACGAACCTTTGATTCCGTCCCATCGCGGTCCCATGATAAAGTCAACACTGGTTGGATTCCCAGGTACTTTTTGTGTATATGGTTACGAGAGAACTGAGGTTGACGACTACAAATCGAACAGACAAACTTTCATAGTGTACGGATTATACCTCGGTTAGTTCTCACGAAAAAGGGTTTTCACTAAATTACGGTTGTTTTGAAAGTTTTAAACTTTGTAAAATTTTTTAATAAAGAAATGAAATAAAAACCGACGTGACCCAGAAACAACGACCCTCCCGAAAAGAGATCGACACGCGTCCGAAGAGTAGCACCACCGAAGAGAAGAACGTCTCGTGTCCGAGATCCGTACGTCCGAAGTCATCGACGTCGTGTACCCGAATCGTCGACGGCACAAACCCGAGCTACCGTGTGTTCGAAGTCACCAACACCGTTATGTCTGAGTCGACACCGAGCACCCGAATAAACGAGGTACCGCATACCTTAGAAGGACCTGTTGACATAGAGGACGTAACCGATGTCTGACCCTCTTTTATAAACGTTTTCTGTGTAGACTATTTCCTGATAACAGGTCTTATATGTTCCTTGAATTTTTTCGGTCGTCATTCTTTTACTCGTCAAGTTAGTTTTTACCCGTTTTCTAGCCTTGTTTGTTATAGTGGTTGTATCTATGTGTCTACCGTTGTATCGGATACTTTTCTAAAAGTTACAGTAGTCTAACAAAAGAAACGTTTAATTTTGTTATTAATTGTCTTAGTGTATTTTTCATCTCTACGATTTCCCTTTTCCTCATAATTATCTGAAGATGTTCCTCTTCGTTCTAAAACATCATGTGTTGTATAAAACTCTATACGATATTTATATAAGGGATATCCTCAGGAAAGAGAAACGACAAGAGGGATCCGTAGACTGATTAATTTCACATTGATTTAGTTATTTTGTTATTACTCTATGGTGATGTGTGGATAATCCTACCGATTTGGGGCTTTGTGACCGTTGTGGTTTACAACCGTTCCTATACCTCGTTATTGTTAGAAGTAGGACCACCAATTATGACTTTACCTCGTCGATGAAACCTTGAAACCTTTCATTAAACCGTCGAAGAAAGTTTCGATCTGTATGAGAGTGTTATACTAGGTTGTTAAAGTGAGAAACCGTAAATGGGTTTACTCAACTTTTGATTACAGGTATGTTTTTAGACGTATGTCTACAAATATCGTCGAATAGTATTAATTGTTTTCTACTTTCGTTGGTCCTACAGAAAGTCATCCGCTTATATATTTATTTGCACACCATATAGGTCTGTAACCTTACAATAAGTCGTGATTTTTATTTGCTCCCGAAGGGAACACCGAGTCTACCATTTCTGAGACGGACGTTACGTCCTCTGTGTCCAAGCTAGGGACCCAGACCTTCTAGGAAACCTTTTCCTTTGCCGTTGGGTGAGACCCTAAGAACGAACCCTTTAGGGTACCTGTCTCCTCGGACCGCCCGATGTCAGGTACCCCAGTGTTTCTCAACCTGTGTTGAATCACTGAATTGTTGTTTTATTTATTTATTTATTTTCTCGAGAGTTCGGTACTTTTCTGTACCTCTTTTTTCGGTCATACTTTTCCGACGTATGGTATACTAGGGTTTCTATACTTTAGGATCTTATTCCTTTTGATGTTTCTACGATTTTTATAGTAAATAGTTACCTGTAAATTCAACAAGGGTGTACAACGATACTGTTTATCGTAATTACGACGTTACTTTTACTCTTACGTTTATAAACGGGAACTACAGTTCTAGGACTAAAGTTAATAAAATCTATTTATAAATCTTTACGCTGACGACCTAGTATATCGTGAAAATGAAAAAATTCCCCGAAGGCATGACAGAAGGTATCCCTGACGTGGTAAAGTGTCAGGGTGGTTGTTGTTGTTCCCAATTGAAAAGAGTTGTATGAGTAGTTATGAACAAATGGAGTAAAAATTTTGTATGGTTCAACGAAGTGAGTACGGGTTAAGAAACGTTGGGATACCTAAAATCGGACGGCCCGAGGGGACAGGTACCCTAAGAGGTCCGTTCTTATGACTTCACCCAATGGTACGGGAGGAGGTCCCGTAGAAGGACTGGGTCCCTAGGTTGGAAGTAGAGAATTCAGAGGACGTAACTCTCCGTACAAGAACTGGTGCTTGTGCTGGACCCTTCGGGGTAAAAATTTTATCCTAACGAAAATACGGAAACTTACCTTCTTGAAGGAACATATAAAACCTAGTGTTGGCGAATAGTCGATATACCGAACATATATATAAGAGGGTAAGGCATCCAACGGAAGAGTAAAACAACAAAACACACAATATGTCTTTGTAAGATCAAACTACATCAGAGTGAACGGATAAAAACGAAAATAACAGACACGAAAACCACAGCACAGGTTCTTTAGTAAGGGTCCTCGTAACAAATTGTAAAAGGGGTATATAAAAGAAGTTTCTCATTGAAAAAGTCCTCAAGACAAACAGAAATTCGTTAAACACATTACAAGTTATTTATAGAAATAATTTGTTGATGTTTGACAGGGAACAGACAGAATTTGTGACGGGGCAAAGACACCGTCACTTTGGAGACGGGACTAAGACCGGAAAAATCTATACGACTGAGTGAAATGTGGGAAAAGGGAACTAAGTGAGAACAAGGGTATATTTAGGATGAGGACCGAAATCCTAGGATTGAAGTTGGGATGGAGACTGGAAATCCTGCTTACAAACGTAAATGATAAACTTGAAAATATCACGAATTTAAACTCATACTTAGGGTGGGATCGAAACAGGGTCCTTTAGTGGGGATTGTTTCATGTGAACGGACAGTATTCCCGATATGGTTGTGACCGATAGGGTATTTAATCCCCGCCCCCACCGTCCACCCTTCAATTCTACCACGTGTAAAATACGTCTTTTACATAAATAACCGTGTAATTCTCTCAACCGTAGACGCGTACTAAAGGTTGGTTTCATACCTTAAATATTTTCTCGGTAAACTGAAAGATTACACTATACTATTCGTACAGAGGAACATTTTCGTAAAATGTCTTTTTGTCTTACCGTGTTGTGGTCCTACTGTCATTCTGTCAAGACAGTTATTCGTGACCTCGACAAGGTACGTCGTAAATTCTTGACGAACCAAGTTTGTACGAATAATATATATAGGTATATACATATATATACCTACGTTTTCGGTATACTAACCAACCTTGTGACTCCTTTTCTTTCCGTAATCTCCACGTAAAGGTCGGGTTCCCCGTGTACCTAAACTGTTGGTCTTCATTGAGCAGGACTACAAACCAGGATAGGTTCCAAAGACGTAAGACACGTAAGAGTTACAAAGGTTGTCCGTCCCTTTTACTCCACAGTAATGACACAAAATATAATTGTTCGTCTTAAACACGTGGGTCTGTACGAATCGTAAGTTTTATTAAGTGAAATGTAACTGTATCCTTTCTCTTTTCTTTTCCAAAAATTTTTCACTCATACAGAGGACTGAACTTTTGAGATATTGGACCGTAACGATCGGTAATCGTACCTTTATACATGGAAGCATAGGGAGTTATAGTATCGAGACGAATAATAAGATCTTTTACGAATTGAAATCTGACCATTACATTACAAGAAAAGAATGTTCATATAAAGGGGGACCTTATATACATTTGGGTATATGACACTTTCGTTATTTGTAAAAATAAAGAAAAGGAAGAGGAGAAGAAGGAGGATGAAGAAGAAAGATTACTCAACATCTTTTTAGTCGTCTTTGACACGAATTATATCTCTTAGTTCTAGTTCTCTTATGTTTCAGTGTGTTTAAGTCAAGACTATGAGTCGATTACTAGCATCATTATTAATTAGTTGTCAAAGTTTTACGGGACATTTACCGGGATACAATGAGAATATACACCTGGCCCATTAAATAAAACGAAGTGTCGATACAGAATTCCCAGGAGGTTCCTCGTTATCGTTTTCGGTCTTTTCTTTTCTACTTTCCTTTATTGTAAGTGTTTCATGAACATATATGGTCGGGACACGATCTACATGAGATATGGAATTGAGAAAAGGAAGAGTCCCGAAATATTCTACTTGTGATCACAGGGTCACTACTACTTACAGTACTGTTACTGACACCACCACTACTACCTCTGTCAATGACTCTGACAGAAACACTGTTCGTGACTCGATAGAAGTGACGTGACTATGAGTAAATAAGTCACGGGTGTAACACACGGTCCGTGACAAAATCCGTGAACTCCATGTAGTTACATGTTTTGTGTGTTTTCAGGACGGGTAATACTTCCTTATGAACCCCCTCTCTTACTGTGACCTCTGTAGGTCCGTTCTGTGTATATGTATCCCTTCATCTCTGACACAATCTTCCCCTTTCACGAAACCTTTTTATTATCTAGTCTCATGTCACCCGGTTCTACCACTCACACCCCAAGTTCCACGGTAAAATTTAGTCTACAACCAACACCACCATCCGAATGACTCTGGTGCTGTGAACTTCGTCGACTTCTCCGACCGGTACACTCATTTTCTCTTGAGTACGTCCCCTTGTCGGTCACCTTTCTCCCAAATCTTACAGGTCACTTGACGTTCCTCCGATCAGACAGACCCGTCTCTTCTCGTCAGGGTATCCGATCTAGGATATCCCGGAACGTCCGGTCGTGCTCCTTAAACTGAAAATAATACTTACTTGACTATGTAGTGACCTTTAAAGACTCGTCTGTTCACTGCACCGGCTTATCTTTAAAACCGTCTTAGCAATTTCACCAGTACGACTCTTATGAGGAGATGAAATGTTATCAAGAGACTCCAAAGATCTTAAGGGTGAAATGTTTACGATTCAACTCTTCACCTTTTTAGTTGATTGGAAATTCACTCACTATCTCGGTTCCTAGTTTAGGTTTAGTTCGTAACCGAGAGAAGGTCTGGACCCGAGTCAAATCCTGGTGGGACTTTCTTCTCGAAGATCCAAGTACAGTCAAGTTCAAGTACTACTGACTTTATGTCCAAAATCCATATCCTTCTCCGACAGACCGGACCATCTGACTTCGGTTTTTTTTTCATAATAAAGTCGTTTACTGATGACTCAAGGATACAAAATCAGTGGTACACTTCCTAGTCTCTGTGTCTGAATCGGGAATCCATCTAAAACCAGACTTTCCCCTCTCTACCTGTAATTGTTTATGTACGTTTTTTCATAATCTCCTTAGTAAAATTTTCTTAGATGTTCGACGTCAACTCTGGTCCGACCTTCTGATTCTGATTCACCCATCCGTATCACACACCGAGAACCGTCAACAGTTTTGGGAAAGAGTATAAATTACAAAACATAACAGAGTAACAGGTGACCGAGACTCAAACCAAACTTATCGAACTCTTCTTTCTAAAGAAAAGAGAACCCCCTGAAAGGTCCTTTTTTTTCACCTCTAAAAGAGTAAATTTCGAAGGAGAGACCCACGACGGTGAATGATCCAAAAGTTAAAGTCAGACAACTTAAGAAGACAGACCCTATGTAACGTCTGACGACCTTTAGCTCTTTTGTCTTCCCTTGTGTTCCGACAGACTCGGAAACTACAGTCACTTGAGATAAAGTACCCCACACACACACACACACATACGTACGTGCATGTAGAGTCTAAGAATCTCTCAGACGGTCCCGGCTCGTCAGGTAGGTACCCTGAGGGGCTCCTTTAAAGAACCAAATTCTTCGAATTAACCACAATGTAGTGGTACAACCTCGACCACGAGACAACCCATTTCGTAAGCACAATGGAAAGGTTAATGGACGCTCACTTAAGAACTGAGAGGCGACGAAAAGGTAGGACGACGGAACCACTACGGAAGTCTGTATTAAGAAGGTTCTAAGGGTCGGTTCCGTTGTGGTACTTTACCTTTCTCCTGCCGAACACCTGGGGACCAGATACGACCCCATCTTAAGGGTTAGTACTTTAAATAATTTAAACCACTGTCCCTTTGGGTAAGAGTAAACATTAAGTCTGTACTTTCATAGACGAAGTGTCGACCAGAACTTATTCTATTGGGTACATCACCCGTCCGAGTTACTCACAATCGATCAACATCCTAGTAAAGTCCCTGTTACAGAAGAGTGTATACTTGACCGCTGTTAAGACTCGTGACCTAGTATGTATCGGAACCGACTGTTATTATTATTCGGCAGGGGGACACGTCCTGAAGGTTTCCCGACCGGGGACCGAACTGGACGGCCTTCCCTCGCCCGTCTT
Organism: Capra ibex; assembly: GCA_006410555.1. NCBI lineage: Eukaryota > Metazoa > Chordata > Mammalia > Artiodactyla > Bovidae > Capra > Capra ibex. Next base: position 99,556 of record SJYO01055323.1, read on the forward strand.
CCGCCTCCTCGGCGTTTGGGGGCGACTCGAAAGTGGAGCCGACGAAGGTAGTCATCGAAGTGGGGTCCCTAACACCTTTATAAAACACAAGGGCCTTGGAGCAAGACCCGTGGTAGGGTTCTCTCGAGTCACAGATCTTACGACATCTCGAGTCTGTAATGTTCCGTTCTCTTGACGCGTCACCTGCCCTCGGAAGGAACCTCTCAAAGATCCCTCCCACACTTCTCTGGTACCGGTGTTAGTGGCTGTGTGTGACGGACTTGCACAGGAAAAAGACACAGTCAAAGGACCCACGGCTTTAGCAGGTCAGGAACCTCAGTAGAATTACGAATGAATAAGGGACGAGGTGAGACGCTATTGTCAACGAATCTGTCGTAGGGAAACTGCACTCTGTCGTCTCTGTCTGCAGTTGGGGTTTACAGACGCTACCGACGAGGGACCTTCTTAGTTAGTGGCTAAGTACCCGAACTCCTACTTCGTCTTAGGTTTGAGGAGTCCTCTTGGGTGTTCGAGGTATGTCCCTCACGAAAGACAGAAGGATCCTACTGGGAACCCTTTCGTCTCAGCTCCGTGGGTCTCCACCCCCACCCCTGGGCGTCTCCCCCGAGAGACCTCGTACGTAAGTAAGGTGTTTGTTCGTATTTCACCTGGTAGGGGTAAAGGACGTTCGATACCTTGAAGATCGGACCTCGGACCTCACCCCTCCTCCTCGCGTCGTCCACTCCCTCCATTGACCCATGTTCTGTTACTCTATGTGCGTCGTTGCTATTTATTCGACGAGTCCCTTGTGTCACCTCCCGGCATATCCTTCTATCGAACTATCCTAGATCTTTTATTTGTCCAAGGGGGTAGCTAAATTTTTAACGGCTGAGTGTTTGAGGAAGTTCCCGTTTCGAGTTCGTAGAACTTAAACGAAGCATAGAATAGACGACACCTCAACTTTCGTACACTCGTTACTTGCACTTCCTTAGCGGAGCTGTCACTTATTCCTCCGTAACCGACCATCAACACTCATCTTGTCCCCTCCCCATGGGATCCATACCTCACTAACTGAACCACGGCTGATCCCTATTTCACGGAAGAGACGGGAGGTCTTATTAAAAGTAGGTAGAAGTATCTACTAAGTCCGATTGAGTTAAATTGAAACTTAAAATTAGAGAGATTGGTGTCTCAACCTTAAACCGCCGGAGGGGACGGGAGATCTTAATAGTTCCTCCGAATCTTACCAAGAATCTTTCCACGAAACACAAAGGTCTTTCTTTCTACAAAACTCGTAGACTCCACAATGGGAGACGTTCCGCACGAGTGATTTCCGTAGTAATGTGAACCCCTTCTTTTAGTCTGGATTCTGTGCACTCAGTCCTTTCGTTCAAGGTCGTACAGTCTTTATCTGGTCTTCCAGTAGGAGTCTTTATTGGGGGACCTCGTTCACCTCGTGACCTTACCTACGGATCTTACACCCTTGCGATTTCGTTAGAAGACAAATACGAGTCTATTGTAACCCGGGGAGACCCCAGTACACAGATTAGGGTCCTCGAAGTCTCTTTCCCGTCGTCTTTAACCTACCCGAAGTCTCGTTTCAACAGTTCTACTAACTTCCCGACCTTTTCTTCTGGATCGTCTTTCCAATTTCCTCCACCTAGACACCTCGGTGATACCTCTTGTCACCTCTTGTCTCTAAGGAATTTTTTGATCCTTATTCCGATGGTATCCTGTGTACTGGGACCCGGAAACGTAGTCCCACTCAGTGAGTGGGTTCCGTCACGACTCGTCCTGGTATCCGGGACCTCAAATCAAAAGGTGAGTCGACACGGTGAAGGTTCAGTGAAGTCAAGGTTCCTCGAGACAAGGGAGAAGACGCTTTACTCCTGCGACCTGACCGACTCGCGAGTCCTGGAGGATCCAAAGTGTTATGAAAACATCAGGTCTTCCTCTCTCTCTCTTTCGATCCGTCATTGAAATGGTAAGTAAACTTAACATACGATGGACAATGTGTAGAGACAGAAGGAATGACTTTGGCTTATCCTCTTGTTTCGGACTCTCCCGTCCTTCTCTCTACGTTTGTATCCCTTGTTTGAACACCTGTGTCCCGTCCTTCGTCCCCCACTCTGTTCGACTTTTTCACAGTAACTACATATATGTACTGGTACGTAGTTTGTCGATCACGCTTCGACGACATATCCTGTCCCTTGAGTCGAACCACAAGACACTACTGGATCTTCCCACTCTCCCGCCGAATTCTCCTTCCCCGATGTACATATGTATATCGACTAAGACACCATGTCGGCTTTGATTGTGTTGTAATGTTTCGTTAATATGAGGTTAATTTATTTACTTATAAAAATTTTCTATGAAACAACTTTGTTTTCGTTACGTCATCTCCCGAAAAGGGTTTCCATCGTCTTAAGTCTTTTTACTTACCTCGATTCGAGACTTCAAAAACAAATTTTATTGGAAAGTCAAGAGTGCAGAAGTCTTTAATATTCGGTCAAAAGAGTGTACCTCGGGAAAGGGGAACGGGATTGGTGCGACGGTACTCACGAAGGTCAATGGAGGCGTACTTAGTCCACTCTGTCCTTAACTAGAAAATAAATAAGGGTTTCTCTACAGTCAGAAGACACGGGTGTCCGTCTCTGGTGTCCAGTGGAATCCCGTCCTTTAGGCACATTTTCGTTCTCCCCTTTTCGAGGATGTCCTTTCGGAACGGGAAGGAAATTACCACGAGGGTGTCAGTCTCCGGCGGACGAGGGACGTCAGTCGTACGGAGTACCGTGGTCGGAATCTTGAGATGGGCGTTAGAGAGGGGGATTAGAGAGGAAGAGAGACCTCCTCGACACCTAACCCTCCCTCCCGTCCTCTGTACTCCCTTTTAGACTCTAAGTCACCTTTTGATTTGAGGTCCCGGATGCCAGGACGAGTCGTGACGGAGCCCACTCACTGAGTGGGACTACGTTTCCGGGTCCCAGTACAACGGACCTCGGGTCTGGTCCGACTGACCCCGGTTGTGGGACCCAGGGTGACAGATGGATGGCCAGTACGAGATCCAGTCTTGTCACAAGTTGGAACCGACGTAAGACGTTAGTCGACTCCTCGAAAATTTTTTATGACTACGGGTCCGGATAAGCCTCTAATTAGTTTAGTCCTAGAGAACCTAAGGTCCTCCTTGACGGAATGTGATATCTGACCTGGTACTTGGTGATATACGAAGGGCACCGTTTACCTGAATTTTGTGTTTTTTTGTAGTCTTCTTAGTGTTTCCTTCTCTTTTAAGGGTCAAATATTACAGGACAAGGATTGTATACATTGTGAGGAAATTTTTAGGAGAAGACCTCTCCAATACCTACTTCTCCTTGAAAGAACGTGACAACTACCCTTACATTTAACTATCTCAGTGATACCTCTTGTCACCTCTTGTCTCTAAGGAATTTTGTGATCCTTATTCCGATGGTATCCTGTGTCGTTAGGGTGAAGACCTGTATATGAGACTCTTTTGGTATTAAAATTTACTGCGTACATGAAGTCACAAGTCACGTCGTGATAAATGTTATCGGTCCTGTCCCTTCGTCGGATTTACAGGTAGTTCCTTCTACACCATGTATATTGTGACCATATAATGAGCCAGCATTTTTCCCTACTTTGACCTAGTAAACGTCACTACACTTACCTGGATCTCAGATAGTATGTCTCACTTCATTCAGTCTTTCTCTTTTTGTTTATAGTATATCATTACGTATATATACCTTAGATCTTTTTACCTCGACTACTCGGATAAACGTCCTGTCTTTGTCGCTACGTTTACATCTCTTGTCTTGAAACCTGTGTCTCATCGTACCTCTCCTCCCCTTAACTCTGTCATCTATAGGTGTGACACACCCTTCGACGACATATTGTGGCCTTCGGGTCGAGTCACGAGACACTATTGGATCTCCCCACCCCACCCCACCCCCTCTCCCACCCTCCCTCCCCTTTATACATATGTATATGAACTAAGTGTAACGACATATCGTCTTTGATTATGGTCTCACATTTTGTTAATAGGAGGTTAATTTTTCGGAGAAGAACACCTCTACGATGTCAACAATACGGATGCTGTTCGTACGAAAATGTGTCATAGGAAAATAATCGAAATAGACTACATGGACTCCTTGTGTACGAGAGTTACTTAACAGACGTTTTTGTTAACCAACGTCTGGTCAGAACTATGGTGATTGAACAACGAAAGAGGGTTGCTTACACTAAAACAGTATCTCGGCCCGTGAATCATCCTTGAGTCATACAAGAACCATTGACTTCTCGTCAAAAACTAGAACAGGGACTTTTAGAGTCGAGAGATCTGCGAATCTACGATAATCCCATTAAATAAGTCTTGAATCTTACCACCATCGTGATTTAGTTATAAAGTATAGGTATCCCCGATGACCGACATCACATCTAAATGTCTCAAAGTAAAGGTAGATGTCAAAAGGACGGGATAGAGTAGATAGTCTGTTTCCCGAACGTAAACATAAGAGTGACGTCCTACAAAAGTGGAACAGACATATACGTAGTAATTTATCAAGTTCTAGTTAACGTCCTCTCCATTTATCGTTAGAAAAAGAGACAAATGCCGTTTAAAGTCTCGACGTCAGAAACTAAGGTGAGTTTGGACAAAAAACAACAACAACAACAATTTGTAAGGAAAAGTCGAGAGGATATCCACGATCTACTACCTACCTCGGTCTCATGGTAGATAGTTTCGTAGGAGGACCGTATGTCTAACGTTTTGGATAATGCGGGTAGTAGCCATGGGTGAACCTTGGGGACAAAGAGTCGAGATAAGTAGAAACAAGTTCGAAGATGGAGAACTTTCCGAAGTAAGTGTTGGTGGGAGAAACGGGGTGGTAGAGGACTAGTAAGTAGAACCATGGAGGAAAGTCTTTCGGAAGAAATTCTCCAAAATAGGACCATTATACGTGACAACGAGGGATTCTGGTTTGATGGTGACTAAAACTTGAGTAACTCCTGTCTTTAACACGAATAAGTGACGATTTAAGTGTCGTAAATCGTCTACGATCTGTAAACTATTCAAAAACCAATTATGAATGTGGGGTATGTATTAATAAGTCGGTAACACGTTTTATGATAGAAGAGTCTTTTTTCGTGAAAGACAGAGGATTTCTATCTTTGTTCAGTGATAAGAAACACTACTTTCAGGGGTCCGACTTTACCACCAAGGACAGACTGAGGGAAGAGAGGGGTATCACTCAGGTAGGAAGAAAGCCTTACGGATCCTCAACAGGGGTTGAGTGATGTGTGAAGGGGTGGTTGGATCGGAGTGGAAGGAGAATGTCGAGACAAGTCCCAATTGAAGGAGTGAACGGAAAGTGACAACCATCAGAGAGAGTGGTGGGTTAAAACGTTGGTCGAAAGTCGATTAGAAGATTTCCTTTTCCGAACGAAAACGAAACGTGAACGAGTCCTTGGATATTACCGAGGGTCAAACACAAACAAAAAGAGATCTTAAGAAGAAAATAAGTAACAGACTAAAGTAAGTTTGGTGAGTAGGATTTAGACACACGAGGAGAGGGGGAACGAAGAGGGTGGTTTGTGTCTGGTAGGTGACAGGGGAGGACAGTCGCCCGGGAGGTGAGTGAGACTGAACGTAGGACACTTCGACACAAGAAAAGGAGGGAGCTGTATGGTACCGGAGTGGAGGCGACACACGGACTCTCAGGTGGATGGGACTTCCGAGTAGGGTTCAGGTAGAGAGTGTCCTGTGGATGGGAGTGGTGAGGTCAGAGGTGAGTGGAGGAGAAGGGGACCAAAGGAAAACGAAATAATCCACCATGGTACCGACAAATCCCAAGGGATTTATAATGTGTCCAAAATCATAGAAAGGGAAGTAACGTGACATTTGAAGACTCTAGTACATATCGTAAAGAAAACACAAGAAACGAAACGGACAGGACCACCTAGGTCGTTTAAACGACTACGAATAGTAGAGAACCAGTCACACTAACTACCCTTAAAATCCTCTCCAGCTCGACTTTTCCCTAGTTTGTGGTTCTTTGTTTGAGACTTAAACACACCCCTTTTACTTTAACCAGGTACATCCAATAAAAAATATATTAAATCTACGAATAATCCGGTTAATAAAACTACCACGATTAGCAGTAGGATCTTCGGTTTCAAGGTTATGAAACCGGTGGACTACGTTTCTTGACTGAGTAACCTTTTCTGGGACTACGACCCTTTCTAACTTCCGTCCTCCTCTTCCCCTGCTGTCTCCCACTATACCAACCTACCGTAGTGGCTGAGATGCCTGTACTCAAACTCATTCGAGACCCACAACCACTATCTGTTCCTTCGGACCGCACGAGGTCAGGTGCCCCAGTGTTTCTCAACCTGTACTGACTCACTGACTTGACTCATTCGACATTGGTAATAAAGTCAAATTAACTTGTGCGTACTGTCGTAAATCACACTTATATGGTACACGGTCGGAACACGACCCCCTCTCGATCTCCTAGGGGTTCACTTATTTGACACTCGTCTATTGTTCATGCGACCCATTTGACACCTATTTTAATATTATCCCCATTTATTTTCAAATTTGTATAAAACCGAATATCAAATACCTTTTGGAGTTCCTGAGTCCCGTACCTATATCCTACATCCTTAAAGTTCCCTTCTCCCATTGTATCAACCCCTGACTCCCTCCTCGTTTGACGTATCTTAAACTGTAAAGTCCTATGAAAATCTTTTAACAACCAATTTACGGTAAATCAACCTCGTATTCCACAACCTTTTCTCTACCTCACCGTCTTTTAAACTTCTCATTTTTATAAGTAACCATGGTCCAACGTACCCGAAGTTCCTAAACCTGAAAAGCACTTTCTTTTTTTCTTCGGTGACTTTCTAAAACTCGTTTCAGGACTAACGTTTAAGAATATCTTAAGACACCGTATTAGGGAAATCCTACAACCTCTTCATTTTCGAACCGGATTCCGTTACTTAAAGGAAAAATGAACTTTACGATCTGAACTCCCTTTATACAGTATACTTCGACCTTTGACAGTTTGTAGAGTTTGTCGGTCCTCAAACGAGAGATTACACACCCTAAAACGATTTACATATTATAAACGTACAAAGGTCCCAACAGTATCTTCGTTTACCGTACAAAAACTCTTGCATCGAGAGGACACCACAAAGGACCGAGCCTGTCCTACATGAAAGTGAACCTCCCAACCTATAGACCTCGGGTTTGACCTCACGTGAAAATGGAAGGTCTCAACTTCACTAACTCAACTTTCCGTCGGTGGTAGAGGTTGTACTTGGTAAGAAAGTTAGAAATCGTTCTCCCGGGGTGATTACCTTTTCATGTAGCCCCTTCGACTTCAGTTTTCCTGAAGTAAAAGTGGTCGTTAAAACAAACCTAAGTAAACAAGTCTTAATTATAAACGACCTTCACCTTTGAACACGAGTAAAAGAAACCTAGTAATTTTACACGAGTAGACTCGGTATTTGTTTCGGTCGGCACGGGTCTATAGTTGATCTTGTTGAGCTAATCACTATTAACGGAGTGTCGAGAGGACACATAAAGTGTCTCCGAGCAAACTGATGTCAATGATTTGTGTCAGAACCGTCCACCTCCCCCACTCTGTTCATCAACGGTGGAAGTCTGTCTAAACTGGTCCTTTGCCACGTCGGCATGGTGACGAGAGGGAGTTTTCGTAAAGTTATGGAGACGATCCGACTGTTCGTCTTATGTCATAATCAAATTAGTACCATTTAAAAATTTTAAACATAAAATCGATAACAAATACCTTTATGGGGGATTATTTCTAGTCTCGGAAGACTCTGTTCTGTGTTTTAAAACTCCTTTCTCTATCCTACGACACCTAATAGCCCCTTACGTCTTTTACCACCTTATCTAATTATTACAGTACTGAGTTCCTCGTTTACTGTACCCTAAACTTTCGTATCCTAGTTTATTCGTTTGTCTTTTATACATCAATAACAGGCCGAAATTCGTACTTGTGAAATTTTTCCCTTGACCACAGTGGTTAGCCTTGGGGTGCTTAACATAATACTCTCTGTAAAGAGTGCATTGACTATGTGCTTTTGGTTTAACCTCTTGAGATTATTCGGGTCCTCTCCACTTTCCTACCCACTCTCTACTGGGTACCCGAGCAAAACCTCTCTTGTTCGGGTTTCTCAGACCCGTGAGCCGCAAAGAACCTTACTTCATGACAACTAGAACTGAAAGTCTAAGACCCGATATCTACGACTCTGTATAGTAGAAAGACACTAGTGACTTGGGAAGTTCCAGTACGCGTATCGTACACGAGTTTCTAGGAAACGAGTTGGTTAGGGGTGTCTGTGAAGTTGGAGTGGGTAAATTCGTTTAGACTGACTTCCGTCCTCCTCTTCCCCTGCTGTCTTCTACTCTACTAACCTACCGTAGTGGCTGAGTTACCTGACCTGTACTCAAACTCGTTCGAGCCCCTCAACCACTACCTGTCCTTTCAGACCTCACGACGTCAGGTACCCCAGTGTTTATCACCCTGAACTGACTCGCTGACGTGACTTGGAATCACTTCTCGAGAGGGACAGACGAATCCCAGGGACGAGACAAAAGTTTTCCGTGTTCACCACTTAAAGAGAGAGAACGAAACAAGTATCAACAATAAACAAAAAACTTACAAACAAGAGGGTACAAAAACTATTTCGACTTAACTAACGTTTCCATTCTAATCTTGAAGGAAAGGGGTCCCGATACAAGTAAGAAGGGTTAACTCGACCTTTTGTGATAATAATCAAAATGGTTTGGAACTTTCTTGAAGAGGGATTATATAACAAAGATCCTCTGTAACCCTTTAAGAATTCGGTCCCATTGGTGACACTTTCTAGACCTTTCTTAGTTCTTATTACTCTTACAGACTTTCTTAAACCAGAGAACTCGTTTAAAGATAAAGATTATTAAAGTAATAAAAATGATTGTACAAAGATTTTATTTACACATCGTATCAGTAGAGGAGAGGAACCCCGAAATCTTTATTATAGGTGGTAAATACCTCGTAAGTAATACAAGACCAGTGAGTCAAGTCAAGTCAAGTCAGCGAGTCAGCACAGGCTGAGAAACACTGGGGTACTTAACGTCGTGCGGTCCGGAGGGACAGGTAGTGGTTGAGGGCCTCAGGTGGGTTTGAGTGCAGGTAACTCAGCCACTACGGTAGGTCGGTAGAGTAGGAGCCAGCAGGGGAAGAGGAGGACGGGGGTTAGGGAGGGTCGTAGTCTCAGAAAAGGTTACTCAGTTGAGAAGTGTACTCCACCGGTTTCATGGCCTCAAAGTCGAAATCGTAGTAAGGAAGGTTTCTTGTGGGTCCCGACTAGAGGAAATCCTACCTGACCAACCTAGAGGAACGTTAGGTTCCCTGAGAGTTCTCAGAAGAGGTTGTGGTGTCAAATTTTCGTAGTTAAGAAACCACGAGTCGAAAGTAAGAAACCGCGAGTCGAAAGAAGTGGCAGGTTGAAAGTGTAGGTATGTACTGATGTCCTTTTTGGTATCGGATCTGATCTACCTGAACAACCGTTTCATTACAGAGACGAAAACTTATACGATAGATCCAACCAGGATTAAAAGGAAGGTTCCTGATTCGCAGAAAATTAAAGTACCGACGTTAGTGGTAGACGTCACTAAAACCTCGGGGGGTTTTTATTTCAGACTGTGACAAAGGGGTAGATAAAGGGTACTTCACTACCCTGGTCTACGGTTGAGTTGTGTCTGGATTAAACTGGAAATGTTATTAAGACACTCTTTGCACGGTCTTTGTCCTAGTCTTTTTAATTTACTAAACCAGTGTAGATGATTGCCTACCTACCTCTTCCCTAAACTTGAGTTCCGTTTTACTTCGATTTCGAGTAAAAGGGTGGGATGACCCGATGAAGGGATTCTGTACTCATGTGACAAGATATCGGGTTGTCTTTAACATGAGTCAATTTTTATTCGTGTGTCCGGTTTCTGAATAGAGAGGGTCCCATCTAACGAGCCACGGAGAGTCTTTTAAAGTCGAATTGTGGGACTCTAATCAATCGGAACGTAGACACTAGGTACCTCCAGACAAATTAAGTTCAGTGTACACCCGTAAAACTGAGGTTAATATTGCAGTCAAGATTTAGACAACCATACAGTGTCTCCACGTTCAATTTTGGGTCCTTTCTTGAACTTGGTAATGACAAGGGTTCGTCTTTGTAGGAACCTTCGAATAGACTTGTCTTCCGGATAGATTTTGGAACCTCCAAACGGGTCGGAACCAAAGGACAGATTGACTTTCGTCTCTCTGGGTCTGAACCTCGGTTCTTCAAACGTGAACACCCTAGTCGTTGGATTTAAACTCCTAAACCTGAGCATTCAAGTCTCCGTCGGACGTCGGTCCTGGAACGGCCGTAGTGGTAACGTTACGTGGGCTGTCATGTTCCTTTTTGAACGTCTTCTACAGTATTTACTTATTGTTATGTCGTTACGCTTGGTTGGAGGGTTGACCGTCTCTTCCCTTTAGTGTAGGGGGACGAGCCCTAATATAAATATCTAATAAGGCGATAGGAACCGTAGGTCTTTTGTAGAAAACGATAGACACTAGTACAACCCTTGATTGTACATGACTCGTGAGCGGCACAAACACTACGAGATGAATCGTGAAACGTGTATAGTAAAGTCACCACTCCCTAATCTTTCTTTCACCGACTTTTCGGTTCATAGTTCGCGTTCCCAAAGATGTCTCCCATACAAAAACCGTGATAGAAACGATTCTTCCTCGGTCGACAAAAATCTCGACGTGGTGGAGTGGACGGACGTGACAGAAGATCTGGGGTCGGTTTCCAGTTGAACTCAGTTCTACGAAGTAACAGCCCGGTACCAGTACTGACGTCCTTACTGGGGTAGTGGATGAAACCCTTCGTCTTGGAGACTCCGTAGGTTCCAGGAAGTCGTTTGTAAAGGCCGGTGGAGGGTCACTACGAAGGACGAAACCGATGTGAATTGGGGTGTTAGTTTGGCATAGAAAAGGGACGCCTTGTGGGAGGGAACCTAATCTCCTCTACACCGTTACAGACACCCTCTTTTCCCTTGGAAAAGAGTACACAACAAAAGAATCCTCCCTCCTTTAAAGGACCTATAAAGTGTCCTCTGAAGGACAGAGTAACTGGTCTTAAATAGTACTGGACAAAGATTTAGGTCGGAAGTGTTCTTACACTAATAGAATCTGAGTAACCCTAGATGGTTACTCGACCCCTACCCCCACTGCAGAGGTCTCAGTACACTCGTCTCCATTTGTGGTGTTATTCACCTCCAGCCCTTCCCTCTCGGTTTCCCTTCTCTGGGACGTATCGTCGGTGGACGCAGGATGTGTCCGGACGTATAAAGTGAGGACCCCGACAGGAAGGGTGGAGACGGGGTCTGCTTCAGAATGCAAGGAAGTTCGATAATGGTGAGGTCTCGACCCAGAGTGATAAGAAAAAAAAAAAAGGTGACTTCATATTAGTGAAATGTTACGACACAATCAAAGACAACATGTTGTTTCACTTAGTCAATTACACATATGTGTATCTGGAGTTGTTTGTGTACTTTTCTACGAGTTGTGGAGATTAACAATTTGTTTACGTTTAGTTTTGGTGTCACTCCATAGTGGAGTGTGTCCAGTCTTACCGGCAGTATTTTTTTTTAGCTGTTTGTTATTTACGACCTCTCCAGCACCCCTTTTCCGTTGACAGAACGTCATAACCACCCTTACATTTAACCATGTCGAGGATATCTCTTGCCATCCCTCTAAGGAATTTTCTGATTCTTATCTCAACAGTATACTAGGTCGTTAGGGGCGTGACCCGTATATGGGACTCTTTTGGTACAAGGGTGATAAAAGTTCCTTGTCTTAGACAGGGACAAATATAAAGGTACGGTGAGACATGCGAGCACCCAAAAGGAGTACCGAGTCGACCATTTCTTAGGTGGGCGTTACTCCCTCTGGACTCAAGCTAGGGACCCAACCCTTCTAGGTGACCTCTTCTCTTTCCGATGGGTGAGGTCGTAAGACCGGACCTCTTAAGGTACCGGACGTGTCCGGTGCCCCAGCGTTTCTCAGCCTGTTCTGACTCGCTGAAAGTGAAAGTGACGTGGGTGGAGATAGTGTCGTGAAGGTAGAAGAAGAAGAAAAAATATCTGGGGAAGAAAAAAAGGTGAGTAAGTAAAAAATTTTTAAATAAATAAAAATTAACTTCCTATTAACGACATGTCATAACATAACCAAAGATGGTTTGTCGTTGTACTTAGTGGGTACAGGGGAGGGTGAACTTGTACGGAGGATGAAGGGAGGGGTAGGGTGGGAAGATCCAATAATGGTTCGGGGTCAAACTCAAGGGCTCAGTATGTCGTCCAAGGACAACCGGTCTATGGAAGAAAAATGTGTATAGAGAAGGTCTACCTGATCCTCGAGAGACTAGTTTTTTCGATATATAATCAGTTACAACATAAAGGTCGTAGATCAACTTTAATTTATCCACGAGTTATTTACAACCGAACTTTTCTAAAGACTTAGAAGAGACACTTTCAGATAAAGTAGTAATGAATCTTACCTCCCACCCCCACGTCCAAAGTAAATTTTTCACCTTCTCTTATTTCCTACTGAGACAATAACCAAACAAACTTTATTAAAAATTGGACGAATTAATTTTTTTTTCTTTTCTCCATTCCCTCGTCCCCACGGCCCATAGTACGTAACACGGAACACAGTGACACGGACATAAGGGGTGTCGTGTGTCCTCTCCCACCCGACGTCGCTAAGTCCGGAGTAGGCGGATACGAGTCTAAGTTTCTGACTGTGTAAAGGATTGGACGGGTTCCGAGACCGTCCCTTTTGAGCCGAGGGGTTTGAGTCCAGTAAGATCACGTCGTTATTGGTCGACCCAAAAGTCGTTGAACCTACCTCGGTAGACAAAAGGGTCGGGTGTATTTTTATACGTGTTCTTTCCACGTTTAGTCGTTTAGATGTCGAAGGTCCCCTGGGTTGACCCTACACGGGAGGGAAACCCCTGGTGACATTCCATTTAGCCCACGACCTTCTGTCTCCCGGTCGTCGTTCCCATTCCCCCGATTCGGTTAGGTCTGACGTCCCAGCAGGGAAAGGACGGGTACGGATCTCGTCTCGGGTAGACCGAGGGACCGGTGCACCGGTGACACGGACACACTCCCCGTGGCGACTCGAACGACTCTCGGGCCTTTTAATGGTCGCCGGAGTGCGTCAAGGGTGGCCCGGCGGCCCTTGACCGGTGTCTCCTTGAGGGAAGAGACTGTGAGGACCCAGGAGACTGACAGACCAGTTGGGAGCGTAAGGGTGTATTGGTCACACCACTCGGGTCCACCAGCGTTTGTCTCCCCGAAAAACACAGGACCAGAATCTCTTCTCCCACGGAATCGAAAAGGGTACATAGAGGGAAGACACCGACACCGAAGAGGAAAGACTGGTACGGTGTAGTGTCTTCCCCTAAATCTCGACAGAACCGAGGGGCCGTTTCGGTGTCTCTTGTCATCTAAGGTGTACTTTTTGTCTTATTTTACCCCCACGACAATCGGTCGGTGGGTCCACGTCCGTCGAAAACCGTCGGGTCCTGGGTCGTCACTAAATCTTCCCAGAAAGAGGTTCAGTAATGTCAATTAACAGTGGCTCGATGTCTAAGTAGTCGTCCGTTTCTCGGTCGAGGTTTAGGGGCCCCTTAAAGTCTACCTAATTATTCGTTTCACCGTACATAGATTCCGTAGGCTAGGAGATATTTCTTTACTAAAGTAATAAAGAAATACGGAGTGAGGTCCTAGGGCACGAATAATATAACGAGAGGAGGTGTAGCACCTGCCGTAGACAGGTCGTTCCGAGGCCCAGTCCCCTTTAATGACACGAGGAACAAAGATTAAATCGTTGTGTGAAAGTGGTGTCCTAAATCACGCGAAAAGTGCTGAGGACTGAGTAGAGTCTTTCTACGTAAAGTTGGACTAGTGGAACATCTGAGTCACCATAAAGCAACAACTTGGTTTTAAGACGCATCTCTGTGACTACGTCAGGATTGTCTATTGTACTTACCGTAGTGGTGTTAAACGCATATCTTTCGGCACACGTGTCAACCCTCGGTCTTGTCATCAAATTAACTGTAGTATGCGTTTTTGTCCCCTAAACAATTAATCTCGACCACCACTTGTTTTTCTGTACATGACTCGAAACTTGTATTGAAGGAAAATGTCAAAGAAAAAGAAACTAAAAACACGATTCCAGAGATAGTAATGGGGACTCTTCTTCCTTAGAGTCTTAATAGGTCTTTCATATGACGACAAACCGTATTTGAGGAGGACCGAGTGAGACGGGGTGTTTGGGACGATCAGGTCTCCACTCCCCCTCTCAACGCAAAACCGATTTAAGGTGAAGTACCGTTTACTAACCACGGACCTGAGCAGAAAGAAACGACGAACACTTAAAAGTGAGATTCGGAAGAGAGACAGTGTAATTGGGTTCTTCGTGTCCAATTACTTTTTTACTTCTCGAAATGAAATATTTACTTTGTAAGAGATTTTTTCGTCTTTGTTTCTCTTGATTATAGACATGACCTTTTTCTTTTCAAACAGACTTAACAACTTCTAATTACTAAATTTACTGGTACAACGATGAACTTCTATAAGTAGAAAACGAGTAATAACGGTAAAGGAAAAATTTAAAAAGTTGAACTGACTCCTCAGATAGTGTGGTTCGGGTTCGAAGGTCATAAATTTTTGACGTACTATTATTACGTTCATCTATTATTAGATGAACAAGGGTCGAGTATTTGATCAGTCCGTTCTGACCACCTGATTATGGAGTACCGTCCTCAACCGTCTGAAAAAGACATATCTCCCGGTCTCTCATTTATAACATACAAAGTACCCGGTACGTCCAAGGCAAAGCCGACAAAGTGAGACAGGAACAATTATGTCTTCGTCACTATGGGTTATGTACTTACTTACTTACACAGACACAACGTTATTTTGAACATATTTTTGTTTGGTGTCTGGTCTAAATCGAGGATCCAGTATCAAGTGGTTGGAGACGAAGTATTACTCCGGGATTATATAGAAGAAGAAACCGATTTGTTACTCACCCTCGAACGTTTTAGCTTTGGTAAGACTCCCCTATTATGTAGGCGTGTACTCCACCATCGGTCGTGTGTTGTTTTTTGACCTAAAGAAGGAGGACGAAAGATTGTTATAGTTATTGACTGTTAAATCGTCGACAAAAGTCGTATTTTTCATGTATAATAGATGAACTTTACGTTAAAGACACTCTATAATCAAAACATAGTAGTACTCTATGATCATCATCGTAGCATTATGTCTAACCAATAACAGAACCTGAAGGTCAAAGACCCTGATCGTCTATCCAATCGGTTTGGTTAATAGGATACCTTTTTTGATACCTTTACGACTGATATTATGTTTTTCGTAGGTAGATTTTCGGAGGTTCTCGATTGTTCCATCCTTCGTTGATGGTCCGGATTTACCTCTGTTTTATAATTTGATCATACTTTCGTTGAAAACGGGATTATTACAAACGACTAGGACCGTTTCGACTTGAAAGGAAAACCACTGAAATAGTCTACTAGTCCTGTCTTTAGTTTCGGATCCAGGGTATTTCGATCTTTCAAATGACTCTTTAGTGGCGATGTCATTTGTACTTGAAGTTTCCTTATTAGGGACCTCATTCTCTGGGTCTTCACTTCGTGGGAAGGACTTTTAATTGTCTAAAGCGTAGGGGTCCATCTAGTTTCTGGGACTTCGGCACTTGAATCAAATTCCACTATCAAGGAGGTCGGTAGAAAGGTTTCGTTTACATTTAATATAGACCTTCTTCTGTGTATATTAAATAGGATCCGGAGTTTAATGAGGTTGTTAAAAGGTTCATGGTCCCAGATCGTATACAGTTCGATTATCAATTTCGTAGTCGTGTAGTCGATTTTTATCTAAACGGTTATGAAGTCGATACTCTCAATGGTCTCTGTCAAATCTCTCGTTCTCATAAGTCATAAGAATTTCCCCTTTTTTTCTCGTCCGGACTATCGGCTTGATATTTTTACTGTCCCATGTCAAAAGAAATTTTTCGGTTAACTTGTAGATTTTTCCCTCTCTCTTTACTTTGAATAATCTTCAAAAATTATCACCCGATCTGTATGATTCTTTCTTTTAGTCTACAATCATCGGAGTATAAGTTTCCTCTCCATGGGGTTATAGGGTGTTAATCGTTCACAAGTTTTCACTACAACTAAAGAAACCTAGTCTTCAGGGTGATCGAAAGGTCATACCGTGGTTGAAACAACATACATAAATATAACGATTCCCTCTCTCTCATGAAACGACTGATTCCAGGCAGATCAGCTCCGATACCAAAGAAGTCACCAGTACATACCTACACTCTCAACCTGACACTTCTTCCGACTCGCGGCTTCTTAACTACGAAACCTTGACACCACAGCCTCTTCTAAGAACTCTCAGGGAACCTGACGTTCCTCTAGGTTGGTCAGGTAAGACTTCCTCTAGTCGGGACCCTAAAGAANNGAGAACTCTCAGGGAACCTGACGTTCCTCTAGGTTGGTCAGGTAAGACTTCCTCTAGTCGGGACCCTAAAGAAACCTTCCTTACTACGATTTCGACTTTCAGGTCATGAAACCGGTGGAGTACGCTTCTCAACTGAGTAGCCTTTTCTGAGACTACGACCCTCCCTAACTCCCGTCGTCCTCTTCCCCTTCTTGCTCCTACTCTACCGACCTACCGTAGTGCCTGAGCTACCTGCACTCAGACTCAGTTGAAGTTGAGGCCCTCAACCACTACCTGTCCCTCCGGACCACACGACGCTAAGTACCCCAGTGTTTCTCAGCCTGTGCTGACTCGCTGACTTGACTTGACTTGACTTGATTCCCTCTCTCTTTTTGAATGGAAGAAGAGAACGGTGGAGTTCGACTATTAAAAGTTAGGTCGAAACCTCGGGGTAAGACGGGGGATTGTTGTTTGAGAGGCATCTCAGTGGTTCTGTAACTAGGAAAACAGGATACATTCTTAAAACCAGAACACTCGTTTAAGTGAACTAGATGGTGTTTCCTTAAGTTGAAGAATGAAAATCAAAATTAAACAAGATTTATTACTTTACTCTTTTCTTGTTGGACGAAGAGTAGTCTTCCGGGAGCACAAATTATCGTACGTACGAGTGTACCCAGACTGAGACGCTGGGTAGTCAGAGGAGACAGGTACCCTAAAGGGTCCGTTCTTATGACCTAACCCAACGGTAAAGAAGGAGGACCCCTAGAAGGACTGGGTCCCTAACTTGGACGTAGAGGACGTCGAGGACGTAACAGTCCGTCTAAGAAATGGTGACTCGGTGGACCCTTCAGGCGAACACAAATTATTGGTTTGTAAATTTTCAACCCTTAACTCCTTTTTCGTTACTTTCTTTACAATTATTTCATAAAGAAGTAGATTTTAATAAATTTTAAGATAGTTACTCTCACAATCTAGATGACCATAAGGGTACCGACTCTCTCTCTCCCGAAACCTTAGAACATCAGTTTGTCGAGTATTGTGACGGGAATCGGACTACAAGGTTTCTATGGAACTGGGGAAAACATTGATTGAAATGACACTGACTTGAGACGGGTTTACTGAAGTGTCCCCAGTGTTTCAGAACCGGTTTAATTATTCTAACTCCTAAAAATAACCGAAGGTTATTGTCTGCTACCGAAGGGACCACCGAGTTTCCATTTCGTAGACGGACGTTACGCCCTCTGGACCCAAGCTAGGGACCCAACCCTTCTAGGGCTCCTCTTCCTTTACCGTTGGGTGAGGTCATAAGAACGGACCTTTGAGGGTACCTACCTCTTCGGGCCTTCCGATGTCAGGTACCCCAACGTTTCTCAACCTGTGCTGACTCGTTGAAGTGAAGTGAAGTGAAGTTGTCTACTATCAGGTTTGTTGTAGGGACGAGATTAAAACACAATATCAAAAGTACTTAAAATTCGGGGTGATTTGATTGTTATACGTAACATAAATAACAGATGAGAAAGATGCCGAGGAGTAAGGAAAACCCTAAAGACCCTATTGAAAGGAGGACAGGGTTCTCAAGGGAAATCGTAAAGAAAATGACATCCAGAAGACCACCACTTAAGGTACAAAAATAAACAGATCCTTTTGTGAATAAAGTGAAAGTGTAAACCTTTCATAAAAGTGACCCATTAGTTAAGGACCCACTTAGAAGAAAAAAAAGAAAACGTGAAACCTCCGTAGTAACGTAACAGAAGACCGAAAATCAAGAGAAAACTCTTTTATTGATAGTCAGAGTAACTACGAAGAAATTTCCATTACTCAGTCAAAAAAGACCTACGAGAATTCTGAAAACAAACGTCTTTAAAATGTTAGTGTTCGGATTAGCTAACACTGAAGAAAACAAGAATAGGTCGAACCTCAAACATCGTGAAGAAACTATATAAAGTAGTCAAAAGTAAAGAAGACACTGAGGTTAAACTACATGTAACTTAGAAAAGAGGTACAAGATACATAGAGAATACACTGAAACACGTAAGAAGTTGGAAAACGAGAGGAAGTTAGACTTATGAAATAGTATACTAATTTATGATTTAGTAGACTATTTATGACTAAATAGTCGGTCAATTGTTCATGAGAAAAAGTACAAGTCAAGTCAAGTTAAGTCAGCGAGTCAGTATAGGCTGACGCTGGGGTACGACGTCGTGCGGTCCGGAGGGACAGGTAGTGGTTGAGGACCTCAGGTGGGTTTGGGTACAGGTAACTCAGTCACTACGGTTGGTTTGTAGAACAGGAGACAGTAGGGGAAGAGGAGGACGGGAGTTAGAAAGGGTCGTAGTCCCAGAAAAGATTACTCAGTCGAGAAGCGTAGTTCACCGGTTTCATAACCTCAAAGTCGAAGTTGTAGTCAGGAAGGTTACTTATGAGTCCTGACTAGAGGAAATCCTACCTGACCAACCTGGAGGAACGTCAGGTTCCCTGAGAGTTCTCAGAAGTTGTGGTGTCAAGTTTTCGTAGTTAAGAAACCGTGAGTCGAAAGAAATATCAGGTTGAGAGTGTAGGTATGTACTGGTGACCTTTTTGGTATCGGAACTGATCTACCTGGAAACAACCGTTTCATTACAGAGAAGAAAAATTATGCGACAGGTCCTACCAGTATTGAAAGGAAGGGTCCTCATTCACAGAATATTAAAGTACCGACGTTAGTGGTAGATGTTACTAAAACATCGGGTCTTTTTATTTCAGTTGGTGACAAAGACGTAGATAAAGGGTACTTCACTACCCTGGTCTACGGTACTGGAAGTAAAAGACTTACAACTCGAAATCCGGTTGAAAAAGTGAGAGGAGAAAGTGAAAGTAGTTCTCCGAGAAATCAAGAAGTGAAAGACAGTATTCCCACCACAGTAGACGTATAGACTCCAATAACTATAAAGAGGGTCGTTAGAACTAAGGTCGAACATGAAGGAGGTCAGGTCGTAAAGAATATTACATGAGACGTATATTCAATTTATTTCGTCCCACTGTTATATGTCGGAACTGTATGAGGAAAAGGATAAACCTTGGTCAGACAACAAGGTACAGGTCAAGATTGACAACGAAGGACTGGATTTATGTCCAAAGAGTTCTCCGTCCAGTCCACCAGACCATAAGGGTAGAGAAAGTCTTAAAAGTACAAGTTTATACTAATTTAGAAGATAAAAGTAGGATTAAAGTCAATGATCAAAAAAGTCAACATCTATAAGGTAAACTACAAAAATATCTGAAATCAGGAGATCACTTTAAGTGGGAAACTGTAGATAAAAAGAGTTTATATAATTAGTTCAAAATTTTTTTAGGTACAGAGTATTAGGACTATAAATCCCGGAAGAGACCACCGAGTCTAGCATTTCTTAGACGGATGTTAAGTCCTCTGGACCCAGCCTGGGGACCCAGTCCTTCTAGGGGACCTCTTCCCTTACCGTTGGGTAAGGTCATAAGAACGGACCTCTTAAGGTACCTGTCTTCTCGGACTAATTATATAATTAGTCCAAATTTTTTTTTATGTACAGAGTAGTAGGACTATAGACATAATTGATACCTAGACAAAACTAATACTCTAAAACAAATCGTAAGACAAAGAAACATACAGATCATTATAAAATAACTGGTATGTTGTAACAAATACTTTTTGACGTCTAAAATCCTACTACAATAGAAAGAGGTTTTCACTAAATAGGATAGGAAACCGTCTGTCGGTATCATTTGTTCTTTGACCCGACTAAGTGTGTCGAACAACAGAGATATCCAGAAATATATGGAGACCGTACATTTGACTCTTAGACCCCATAAATGATCACTTTGGTTGCCATGAGTAGTCAACCTAGGTAATTTGATAATTGTTATTAATTCAACAATAATTATTTATTGTTCGACAATGGACGGAAATTACTAGTTCGAGTGACGTCAACAAAAACGTTTTTGTATAGGAGGTTCACAGTATACCACATTATTCTACAAACGGACAATAAAAAGTCCTTGAGCCTCAGTCGTCACAGGTCCAGTTCGAGGTCGGATATTTTGACCGACCTTGGCGGTTGAATGGTGCACCTGTACACACTCACACACTAAGTACTGGAAAACCACAACTCCCGGGTTTTGAGGTAGGAGTTCTGTACGATTGTGATGGTAAAAGACTTATACGTAGGGTGTTTCTTCGTGTATAGAATCGACACAGACGTGCCTTGCTAACGGAGTAGAAAGAGAGTGGAGGTTAGTGGAAAGGGACGGTGCGGAGTCTTGTGGGACGAAGAAATAGGGTCTTTACAGGGTTCGGGGAGTGGATGTCCCTGTATCTAAGCTCCAACCAAGAGGACCAAGTGACCCTACGGAGAGTCGGAGAGTCGTAAACCACACGTCGTGCGATCCGTTTGCTCGGACCAAGACCTTGTGTCCTTCAGGCGGGTTCGTCTGGAATTGGAGGTCCAAAATAGAAGAGTCGGAGGGGTTTGACGAGGTTTGAGGGAAAACGAAAATTGGACGGACGAACTGCAAAATCAGAGAACGGCCATGGAGAATTCTTAAATTGTTTACGGAGATCTACTTGGGGTCTCATGGGAGATGTAGAGAGAATAGAGTCCTCTAGAACCAGAGTCCAGGGTAGAAGGATCCGTCAGGGCTTGAGGTTAAAAACAGAGGGATTGACACACTCTGACGACCTTCGAGACTACCTAAGAGACGGAGAATCATAGATGGAAGACGGGTTAAGGGTCGAAAAGGAAGATACGGGGTTTAACCGTCTAAAGGACTTACACCGGTCTCTTATAACACGTACAATCAGCGAGTCAGCACGGACTGAGACGTTGGGGTACCCCACATCGGGTGGTCCGAGGAGGTAGGTACCCTGAAAGGTCCGTTCTTATGACCTCACCTAACGGTAAGGAAGAGGTCCCCTGGAAGGACTGGGTCACTAGTTTGGGTCCAGAGGACGTAACATCCACCTAAGAAATGGTCGACTCGATGGTCCCTTCGGGTCTTTTATAACCTAAATAGAATTATTAAAGAGAGGAAGACCCTAGAACTGAGGAGTTCAGAACCTATAAAACCAACGGAAGCTACAGAATAATTTTTTACACATGAAACACAAAAATATACCTAAAAGATCCAGAAAAGTTGTCCTCTGAACTAGTCGACACTCAATGAAGTAATATCAGTCTTCATCTTATTCGAAGAACATTATCTTTGTAATTTTAAAAAGAGAGAGACAAAGTAGAAAGACGAATATAGTCCATGTTTTTTAATCCGAGATCTAGGGAAAAGTCTATATAATCTTAGAAGAAGGTTGTGGTGAATTTACAGAATACCAGAGTAATGAAATCCCGATTCGGATGAACCAAGTACGAAGACTTATGTGGCTCTGGAAGTTCATACTTTGACATAGATAGTAAACAAAGGACTCCACATCCGAAGATCAAGTTACAGTCCCGTCAGTATTAAAGGATGAAACAAAAGTTCGAAATCCGATTAGAGACGATTGAAGGTTTAAAGAGATCAAATCACTCCAAGAAGAATTACAGATCTCTACCCCAAAGGAATAAACAAGACGGTTTTAAATGAACCGGGACTATTGGAGAACCAGGAAACGAACAACTCGGATATGTAAGTAATGTTTAATGAAGTCTTCCTCCTTTTATACTCCGTTAAGATACATTTAGAGAAGTATACGGGTGACGATAAGAAAGTGAAGAAAACACTGAGAAAAAATATTTTATAGTCTTAGGTAGGCCACTCCGAGTAAATAATGTTAGAGTAATCAGTAATAATTTGGTTAATTTTATGTAGGAAGTCATCTGTGACATAACTCGGAGTAAAGTTTACGTATACAACCTTGGTATTACCCAGTGACACAACAGTCTATACCACCAAAAAGTAGACAACGACTATTTCTACTTTGACAAAAAACTTTTCATTTTCGGTAGACGTCGACGAAACTTACAGTTAACTGTAAAACAATTAATCGAAAATAAATGTCATCAACTTATTGTTATAGTTTGATGTTATTCTTTACTCGTCAATTGTAATTTTCTTTTTTTCGACCACTGTAATTCAAAGCAGTAAACCGTAGTTCAATTTTCGTGCTCAAGAAAGTCTCTGATTTTCCCCACAGCGACTTCAGACAAATTTACATTTTATTTGATCTTTCCCTTCCCCTCTAGAGTGTCTCCACCCCAATTCCACATCGAGAACCCAAAATCTTACCTTGTCTACTCGTTTGGTGGCCAACTCATCGGTCAATTAGGTTCCCTCTCCTATTCTTCACCTGTTTTAATAAAGGAACAAATCACCGAAAATTTGCGTTGGGTTTAATAGTGACCTTAAAACCGGCTCTCGTCTAAGGTTTACTGAACTACTAGTTTAATTCTACAGTGTGAGGTGAGTCCAGGACTTGACAATGGTAGTCGGAGACCTGTACTTCGTCAATCTGTCACTCTCCTTTTCTCTCCCCGACCAAAACAGTCCTTGTGAAACTGTACAATTTTAATCCGTAGTCCTTTTTTTTTACGGGTGTCAAAAAAACTGAAGAACGAACAAAACAAGGGAGGGATGCTGTCTCATACCTTCATACTTCCAGTTTGGACTTTTGTTCATCTATAAAGCATTCTCTATCGGTCACGATACAATAGTTGTTTGTTTAGTGTTTGGTTATTAGGTATCTCTGCCTGTAAACGGAGCAGATATCAGTAGGGGTATTGACCGTGGCTATGATTTACAAGTAACTTTTTCCTCTTTTTTATTTAATAAGACGACGAAATAGAAAATCCTTACAATTACATGAAAGATTGTGTCCAGGTTTCACAGATTTGAAAACATAACTATTTGTTCCGACAAGCGACGGAAAAGAAAGAATTTTTACGACCGAAACGGAGTGTTAAAGTTATGAGACGTCGTAATAAAAAGAGGATCCTCCGGTTGTTTTATTTCGCATAAAAGTCAATTACTAAAGATACTAACATTCGTACGTTTACCGATACGTAAATACCTAGATCTGTAGATAAGAGAGGATGGAGACGTTCAAAACATATTAAAAAGAAGAGTTGGTACTAAGGTTGAGTCACTTTATCCTACCTATTAATCACTAAACCCTCTGACGGACAGTCATGACCCGTCTTGGACACTAAGACAGATAGAATTACCATTACATGGTCAATCCTTATGGTTATAGCTTGTAAAATTGTCTTTCTTTTTTCCGTAGTTGAAAAGGTGAGGGGTCGAGTGAGGTTGGTTCACTGTGACTACCTACTCGAGACTAGTCCTCAAGTTTTGATCAAAAAATTTGGTGGGAGTAAATGACTGTTCGTTGACTACACTCTGGCATTTCCGGTCAATGAGTCTCTTAAAAGTGTGGTCACTTCCGTTATTCACATCGAATTTTTCATCACCACCGAAATACGAAATTAATAATTAGAGTGAAAGTCGTCTACACAAGATTTAGACCGGTGGATGGACGACCGAAGTCGGTTCACTTAATAAAGGGTAAGATACGCACGTCTTACGATCATTTATTTTATGACCATGACACTTCATAAAGAGAATATTTATACTGATCGATTCTAGGTAATCAAAAGGATTTCTACACTCCATCCTCTAATTTTTTTTTTTTTTCGGACTTCACACGAAACTACTGTCCACGTGGTAGAATAAAGTAAGTGACCGAGAGGTGAATCATAATTATAATAAGGACAATGGAAAAGTGAGGTTTTGTACCTTTCCAAACTAAAAAAAAAATAAGTTGTAAAGGGAAAGAATAGTATTGAAATAAACTCTAGCTCTATCGGGACTTGAACGAACGGGTACAACAGAGTGTCCTTTGGTCAATGTACTTTTTATTTCGTAGAACCCTGTAGGGATCACTAGGTCACCAATTCTTAAGCGAAACGTTACGTCCTCCACACGTGAGTTGGGGACCAGTCCCTTGATTCTAGAGAGGTGTACGGTGCCCCGTTGATTCGGACGTGGGTGATCTCGGGAATACGGTTGATCTCTTTTGGACACATGGTTTTACTACTCCAACGGTTTTTATTTTTTCCTAGAAAAAACATCACATAATGGTTGTCAAAGTATAATTTAATTTCACACGGTACGGTCGTGAGATTATATGTGGAAGAAGAAATTACATTAAGTCAAGAAGTTATTAGAATATGTAATCCGTAATAATAAGGGTAAAATACACAATCCTTTGACTCCGAGTTTTTACAATTCTCTCCTCAAGTTTCACTGTGTCAACTTTCGTCGATTACTGTTTAGTTTGGAGTAAGGTCCCGAAGTAGATAGAACCTTGTAAACCGAGTAAAGTACTTCTGTTAGTCTTTCTATCAACTACGATAATTCTACTACGGGAATAGGGATTCAAAAATCGTGTTAAAACTCGATAGGATAGAAATAAAGTTAATCTAGCGCAAAGATAATTTTGAGTCTTGATTACGGTTTACGAGGTAATAGTAATCTTGCAGGTCTTTTCCGACCGTCTTTTCCGAAGTGGAAAACGGTCAAATCCTTATTTAATCCGTATAGACGATGACTCGAAAGTTTAAGTCTTCAGTTTCACTCTTTGGGTTTTACTAGACACCTTCAATTGTCTTTAAAGAATAGGAACTCTAAGGGACCACCGAGTCTGCCATTTCTTAGACGGACGTCGCGCCCTCCAGACCCAGGTTAGGAACCCAACCCTTCTAGGGGAACTCTTCCCTTACCGATGGGTGAGGTCATAAGCACGGACCTTTTAAGACACCTCCTCGGAGGAACGGTCTCCTCGGACTACTCGAATTCAGGTACCCCAGCGTTTCTCAGTCTGTACTGTCTCACTGATTGTGAAGTGAAAGAATGGGACGCGATCGAGTAGGTAGAGAGAACGAAACAAAATCCCTGGTAAAGAAGGACGAAAGAGAAGGGTGTCGACTCATCATAGACGAAAAAGAATCTACAAGGAGACAGAGCTCAATACTCATAAAGTTTGAGTCACTTTTGACCGGGAAATTTCTTTCATAACACACCTTCTCTTCTGTCCGAAACAGTGTCTGTCTGAACCGTAGTTTAAGAAATACACTACTACTTCTTATCTGACATTCCTATCCGTTCTACCACTGGTGACTTGGAACCAAAGGACTACAATAAACTGGATGTCTCAAAAACACCTTACTCAATTGTAATTGAATTATAGACCCTATCGTCCTTGGGAAATGACATTTTTAATGAGGTAAAGGGACACAATCAAGTAGATTCCGTCGAATAAAAAAAATGTCGGTAAAAGAGGTAACGACGAGAAAGATCGGTCCTGTCCATTAAACTAATAATAGTGACACCTCAACGACCACCACCACTTTGTGCGTATTGTGTATGTCAAAAGATGACCCCGAAGGGCCCATCAGGGCACTACTTCTGTGACATCCTCCCACACCCACGTTAGGAACCAACCCCTTCATTCTAGGGTGTACGGTGCGTCGTACTGGGGGGGGGGTTTTAATGAGAAAATTGTGAAAAATTCAAGTGTCAAGGCACCATAATTCATGTAAGTGTTACAACATGTCGGTAGTGGAGGTGGGTAGGGGACTTGAAGAAACAGAAGGGTGTGACTTGGAGACATGGGTGAGTTGTCACTGAGGGGCCACCGGTAGTAAGGTAGTCATGAAAGACAGAGTTGCTCAGACTGATGAGATCCATGGAGTTCATTCGCCTTACAGTGTGATAAACAGGATTAAAGAGAGTCGTGTCCCAGGAGTTCGAAGCAAGGACGACATCGTACACACTCCTAAAGAAAGAATCCCAATTTATTATAAGGCAACATACATATCCGGTGTAAGAGGTGTGTGAAAGTAGACCTGACTAGCAAAGCTAGTGTCCCTACGGAACGTCTTTACACTGCCTCTGGTAGAAGGAAGTCTTTCCTACCCATCGAGTAAGGTCCCAACCTCTTAAGCTCTCTCTTTCCTGGGGGGTCTTTCTGATCGCACACCACCCAACAGGAGTCGTGGAGGGGGAGGGAAAGAGGAGAATAATAATCCGTGAAAAACGAATCATAGGAAGGGACGGAGACATAAACAACGTAGCAAATTTATTGTTATCGGATTTAATCCTCCTACTCTAATTGTATGTGTGTGATGACTTATATTTTATCTATCGGTTGTTCCTGGATGACATATCGTGTCCCTTGAGCTGAGTTATAAAATATTATTGTGTATACCCTTTTCACTTTCACTTTCACTTCAGCGAGTCAGCACAGGTTGAGACGCTGGGGCACCTGACATCGGGTGGTTCGAGGAGACAGGTACCCTAAGAGGTCCGTTCTCATGACGTCACCCAACGGTAAAGGAAGAGGTCCCCTAGAAGGGTTGGGTCCCTAACTTGGGTCCAGAGGGCGTAACGTCCGTCTGCGAAATTGGAGACTCGGTGGTCCCTTCACCCCTCCCCTTTCTCAGACTTTTTTCTTATATGTATATATACATACATACACATGTATATATGTACACAGACATATATATATGTATACACATATATACATATGTATATATATATGTCTGTGTGTATATATATATGACTTAGTGACACGACATGTAGACTTTGATCGTACTGTAACATTTAGTTGATATGAAGTTAATTTTTTTTTTTTGGGTACCAGATTAGGTTTGGGATTTGGGTAGGACAGCAAAGTTGTTATTAAATTCTTCGGTGGGTAACACTCCTGTTCCATTTATTATAAAAGAAACTTAAACTTTTAGAGGGTTTTGTTTCGAACTTACAGATACTGAGTCCTAAAAATACCGACACTCTAATCGTTTCTTAGGTACAAGTTCGTAGAGAAAGAGACAGGGGGAAGAGAGTACGGAGAGATAGAAAGAGAGGAACTTGGGAGAAAGTAAAGGAAGTTCTATAAAGAAAACAAAAACACTATGTAAACTCAGATACAAGAAAGGGACTTTTCTTCGCATCATGATCGGATTAATTTATAAACAGGTCGAGTTCTTTAAGAGGGAGAAGACAAGTAAAGTAAAACACAGAGACCTGGAGGTTTAGTCTCCTCCTTCTCTTTTCACTTCGCGATTTATGGTGTCGTGTTATAACTCATCAAATTACCCTTAAATTTTATTTCCTTTTAGACCATGTTTATGTTAAACGATATAGTTTGAAGGTCCAAACAGGAGTTCTGTATATAGAAAAATTTCTTAACAAAGACGGAGTTTGGGAGACACTCATTTTTCTCGTGTACCTCGTAGTAGAAGGAGAAATCTTTTACTTCTTTATATTTAGTTAGAATCAAAGAACGGAAGTCTTGTGACACTTTTTAGTGACACCCCTTACACACAGGAAGGGTTGGAAAGGTCGAGAGATTAAGAGAGAAGTAATTTCCCTTTCTCACTAAAACTAGTCTTCGAGAAATTTCTGGTTGAACGTTTCGTTTTTACAAAATTTAGTTTGGTAGAGATCTTCGTGTAGACGGTCTTTGTGACCTACCAAACCACGGTGTTTTTCTTGACATCCTAAAATCTCAGCTTTCACAGAACCAGGTTTGGAGATCTACCTACGAAGAAAAGATCAGGTGTTTCACCTCCTCTGCCGTGGTGTCCTCATCCCTGATACCGAACACACTGGGCACTAGTGACATCTTACGACCTTCCTCCTAGTCACATAAACACGTTGTACTTCCACCTCCTTTCTCTCCTCTCTCCCTCCCCCTTCCTCCCACTTTTGTGTCTTTTGTGCCGTCCCTCCTTCCTTCGTCTCTCTCTGTCGTCCCAGTCATCCATTCATCATAAATAATGTGTGTGTATATGTATGTATATATATAATGTGTGTACATAATATATACACACACACACACATTATATATATATTAAAAACCGGTTCTCGAAAATGACAAATCTAATTGATTAACTTAATAGAGTCATTTGGTGATTATTTCTATAATTATAGGGTGTAAATCACAACTTCTTCAAATTCAAGTTTCTTACATTTGCGTATATAAAGATCGAGTAACGTCTTTCCTTCGTAACTACTTTCTCCGTCTTAAGGAGAACTTCCCCTGTGTCCCACTCTCTTTCCGTCTCTTCTACACACACCATCTAGGTATGGACACTTTACGAAGGAATACGAAGGGTATTTAGGTATGAATTCTTTATTATGACATTACTTCTCTAACGCCGGTCTGGGTGCTCAATGTATCTGGGACTCAATTATAACTACCATTAATTAGAGGAGGAAGAAACAGTCTATACTGTTTCCTTTTCCACTGTCAACCCAAACGTTGTAAAAGGAAAGAAGTTAAAGACGACGACGATTCAGCGAAGTCAGCACAGGCTGGGACACGCTGGGGTCTCTGTCGGCGGGTGGTCCGAGGTGGTGGTCACAGAGGTACTTGGAGAACGGTTGACGACACATACGTGCCCACGAGTCAACGGGTCAGTTCCGACTGAGAAACGTTGGGGTACCTGACACCGGGTGGTCCGAGGAGACAGGTACCCTAAGAGGTCCGTCCTTATGACCTCACCCAACGGTAAAGGATGAGGTCCCCTAGAAGGACTGGGTCCCTAGCTTGGGTTCCGAGAAAACATAGGACGTAACCGTCCACCTAATAAATAGTGACGCGGTGGACCCTTCGGGTGAACATCACGTATCATGTAATATCTTTGGGTCCTCCTTTACCGGATTATGGTTATACATTACGATTTTACCTCCTTTTGTAGTGAAACTAGGTCCGTCAAACACGAGGTCTACACCCAAAACCAATAAGACTAAAGTCGAAGATCTTGCTTCCCACGATGTTGGTTGACCCGATTAGTGAGTAAAGTCCTCAACTCTCTTCTGGGAACTTCGCGTGACGTAGACTAAACATTCGTCCGGAAACGACTGTGTAATGAATTTATTAAATCCCTTTCATATCCCGAGAGTTTAAGTGGACACTGAGGCCGGAGTTCCATGTGTGTAGAGAAAAGTCACAGAATTTACATTACGAGATTCCGAAGTCCGTCTAAAGAGACCGTTTATTAAATTGAAGACATGCAGAGTCAAAGGAGGTGTTATTTTGTTCTTTCTCTCCGACCAGAGGTCCCGTGTACGGTCGAGGCCGAAAGACCTGTGGACACTAAGGGACACGTAGTGGTGGTAACAGTAGGGTCATTAGAAGTGTCTCATACGATTCTTAATAAAGATAAAGACTAAGAATGACATTTTAGGAATTTTATCCGTAATAATGGACGTTATATTCCTACTTCTTTAACGTAAGCGAGTCCTCAATAGGATATAATCACTAATTAAGTCCCAACGACGTCTTCACGACATTCTACAAAAGTTTCTACTAAACAGTTTTGTCTGAAGACAAACAAACGAAATGAAACAAATAAAACGAATTAAGAAAAAGAAATAAATTCTAATGAAGGAGTCCGATCGGAGTGTTCTCTTATTAACGTAAAAGTTTCCATGTTTCCGGTGGAGGAGAAGTTCCGTCGTCTTGAGAGTGAGATAGTCTATCGAGAACTTAAATTGAATGGTGTTTGGTTTACCTGGGGGAGAAGGAACTACAGGAAAGACCTACGACTTGTATAAAGACAGTGTCGTGGACATTGTGAAATAGTTTAAATTAGTGATGTACGGGTAGAGAGGAATAGTCTAAGATGGACACTCAGTGATTCGGCTAATGAAAATCGGAGTAACCTTCTCTTAAAAAAATAGAAATGACAAGGTAGTCAAGTCATCATGGACTCTGTATTATTCGTGTATTTTTTATAATTGACTGACTTACTTTACAATTATTTAATCAAAAGTGTCATAAACATTTAAATTTTATGTTCGTTTTTTATAGAGACAAAATAGAAAAGAGATAAATGTAGTCGTACCACCCGCCCGTCCCTTTTACGGGAGATCCGTGAGAAAGGGAAGGACTTGGGGTGGGAGAGATATTTTCAAAGAACATTAATGAGAGGGACGATCAAGTCTTGGGACCTTTAAGAGAGGCTAGAAGAATTGAAATTTGGTCTGCTACAGGTCTCAAAGACGAAGTAGGGACAGGACACAGGCGTGAGAAGTGGACAGTGGCGCGATAACTGTCGATTAACCTACCAATTCGTAACGAGATGACAAAAAAGTGCATAAACAAGCATAAAATCTCAAACGCAAAAATTTCTGAAAAACCATTACATCTGGTAAAATTTCAGAAATAACTTAGACAATACCATAACGGAGACAAAATCAGAAAACCGGTTAGAATCGAGGGACTGGTCCCTAACTTGGGAGTGGGTGACGTTGTCTCTCGGTCCAGAATTGGTGACCTGAAGTTTCCTACTAGGACGAGATGTCAAAGGTCAAACAGAACAGATACTGCTCTAGTATTTGTAACTTCTACCTGTGTCAAGAAACTAAATATGACAATTAAGAACTAACTAGTTGTAATTGTTATCCAGTCAATAACCGAGAGACGACTTCGTCCGGATGTTACATGGAGTACAGAGAGGAAAAGAGAGGCACGAACACTAACAATTAAAGTGTACAGTTGAACTCACCCGGAACCCTGTAGGTCTATAGACTAATTTGTAATAAAGACCCAAACAGAACCTCCCACAAAGACCTTCTATAATCGTAAACTCTACCACCGAAATCATTTCGCCTACCAGGAGGCGTTACACCCACCGGTAGTCAGTTAAACAACTCCCGGATTTGTCATGAGAACGGACCTTTTAGGGAACCTGTCTCCTCGGACCACCCGACATCAGGTAACCCAGCTCTTCTCTGTCTGTGTTTATGACTCGCTGAAGTGTAAGGGAAAAGTGAAAGTACGTAACCTCTTCCTTTACCGTTGGGTGAGGTCACAAGAACGGACCTCTTAGGGTCCCTACCGCCTCGGATCACCCGACGGCAGATACCCCAGCGTGTCTCAGCCTGTGCTGACTTCGCCGAATCTTCGTCGTCGTCGTTTGTCTTGGTTTTGCGTCTCCTTCCAACCTAACGGGAGGGGGTTGGACTCCCCACTAAGAGAGGACGAGAGTCGCAAGGACCAAGAGTGCGGAAGCCTGATGTAGCGGTCCAAAGGACCCAGAGGGTGAACGTCTGTCATCGAGTACCCTACAGAGTCAGAGGTATTGGTGTACTCGGTCATGGAGTGTTATTTAGAGAGAGATCCTATATATATAGGACAAGTAAGACAAAGAGACCCCTTGGGATCATGTCATGAATAAAAATAAAGGAGATAACCTATGTAGATTTAAATAAAAAGGTAGTCATGGGAAAGAATCAAATATGGGAGTCAGACAATTCCTCGTGTAGAAGTTCATTTAAGGATTCTTCCCACGTATCCTGCATCTACAAGTTATATGACTACATAAACTTATACAAAATAATAACCTTACTGGTAAACCAACTTGTTAGACGAGAACTAACTTTTACTAAAGGGAGTATGAAATTTCTATAAGAAAATCCTAGTGACAATAACAAATTTTTCAAACTACAGTCAGATCTAGATAGGTAAACATACACTGGTGAGAGGATGGGAACACCAGAACGGGCGTGACCGACCTTTGAAGTACTAGAATGCAGGTCTTAAAGTGTGTCCATACAGATCCATACATTAGTAAGTGATTGGAAAGAACTGTAGAGTATCTGAGAAAAATTTATCCTTTAAATACTAAGAGATCCCAGAGTTTACAGTGGTAGACTGGTGGGTTGAGAAAAACAGTTATCGTGTATAGTTAGAGATTTTGTACCCTATTAAGGGAATGGAAAAAAGGGAGATGATAGTGATCTTACATTCGTTGTCCTGAAAACGAGAAAGAAAAAAAAAAAATACGTAGTTCTTAACACGGGTCGTAGAGCACCCATAGATTATTTATGAACAATTTATTTAGAAACAAAGTATAAATTCTTTCTTCGTTACTTTCAACGTAGACGAATGCATCCGGAGCAGTTGTCCGTCTGAAGCGAAATCTGACTCACATACCGTCGACAGGTGGTCCTCTCGGTCGTAACGTGACTCTTGAGAGCCCCTTATCTAACCTCTCCTTAAATAGGACCCCACATTTATGGGTTCAAGAAAAGTCTCTGAATTAAGACTTTTCATTAACACTATGTTTTAAAATAAACCTCATAATTTATCTATAGGAATTATTTCTACCTCCGACGTCTCTCTCTTTCTCTTATCTTTAGTCTTCATTAAGGTGAATTATCTACCATCCTATTAACTGCTAGTAAAAATGGAGACATAAAGGTTTTTAACAAGTCAAAAAAGACACACAATCTCTTTAATTGTTTTTAGTTGTGTTATACAAATGTTCTACGAGATCACTCCTAATAGACTAAAGACATACTACACTTGACAAGTATACTCATAGATAAGTCATGAAAGAGAAGTAGGGTTTAATGGTGGACTAAGAAGAGAAGTCAAAAGGGGTGTAGGAAAATTGAGAAATTGGTAAACCTTTATAGTGAAATTAAATCCGTGTCCAAATAAATCTTTAGAAGATAGACTATCTCAACAATCGTAAAGACGATGGATCCGTTGTTTCGTACCAAGACAGTGGTTGTAGAAAAGTAAAAATCGTTTCACTTTAGAATTTGAAAAGATTGTTTGAACATCTTTAGTTTCGGTTTGAATTTATATAAGGAGAGAGAGAATTTATTTTTTTACCCCTCATCTCTATTCACATTTCTTGACGTATATACTGACACAAAGCACCTCTTTCGTCTTACTCAAACCTTTTTCTCTCTTCCCATATACAAAGTTTTGTCTCCTTTTTGGACATCTTTATAGTCTTTTAGGCGAAGATTAAAGGTTTCACACTAATTACAGAATTTTTCGTATAACTTAGTGACGTATAAAACATGGAATTTATGTATCTGGGTGTATGTGATAAGAAAGTAACACCTTCACTACGCAAAATAATATCTTTTTTCCTTCATAATTTTTACGTTCATTTCTAAGCTCAACTTTATGGGATGGGATTTACGATCTCGATTCGAGAACTCCTACGTGAAAACTTAAGATATGAAAATAAAATTTTAATACAACACTTGTAAACGTACAGTAATTCAAGAAGTTTTTAGTCTTAAAAAGTCTTGGAAGTTACATACTATTAGGTGGTGAGGTCATGTTAAAAAGTAAATTGAATCAAGGCCAAAAAAATATAGTATTTATCTTTCATTTCTTGTGGGAACACGTTTTTCACAACAGGTGTAGTGAAAGATTAAAGATTACTGTCTTAAGATCTTCTTCTTAGGAACCCGATTTATTGGTCTTCAAAAATCCGAAGACTTTATATATCGGTTTATGGAGGGTCCTTCACCATTATGATTTGTAAGGAAGGTCCAATGAACTGTCCTAGGTAGTGGACTGGTAGAGAGTGGGACTCGACCGTTAATTTATTCAAATTTTACTACAAATTTTTCTATCTATTGATTATTTCTGGATGACATATTGTGTCCCTCGAAATGGGACGTTAATGGATATACCCTTTTCTTGGATCTTTTTTTACCCATATAAATATTGACTAAGTGAAACGACATCTGGACTTTGATTGTGTAATATTTAGTTGATATGAGGTTATTTTAAAAGATTATTTTATTTTACTATAAATCTAAACACTCTAATAGTCCTTTCGACTTGAAAGGGGGTAAAAACAACTTGTAGATATTAAGGAGAAAGGACATAGAAAATTAGGTCAAAAAAAAAGGATATCTGTACAAACATAAAATGTCTAAATATTTTTGAGAATCTTTTTTTACAATGGAGAAACGGATAGTAGTCACCATCTGTAAAAAGGTCGTAACAGTAAAGTTACACAGGTACCATAAAAAAACACAAATTCTTTACTATCAAAATTATACGTCACAAATTCTGAAATACAGTGGTTAAGATAACGAGAACGACTTTCCAAAGAAGTAGACACTCAGTAAATAAAAGAAGATTATAAACACAACAAACTAAATGATATATGTAACAAAATATGTCTGTAGAGATCTTAACTAATGACACATACTGTATAGCCTATGCCATTTTTGGATCAGATTACAGAAGGTATATAATAAATAACTCATTAGACAGGGAATGAAACAAGACTACAGTGGCCATATCGCAGAGTTCGGTAACATGTAGTATCCCACGAAAGAGAAACTCCCGATCAGAGAGAATAACTGGGTATGAACACGTTCGTGGTGATGACATCGAGTCGTTATATAGAAGATGGACCATCTTGTTCAAGTTGGAAGGAGTAATCGAAAGAAAAGGTTGAAAAGAAAACGATAAGAATACACTACGACTTCGACTGCAAAGTTATGCAACCGGTGAACTACACTTCTCGACTGGGTAATCTTTCTGACCCTTTAGAAAGGGACGACCTTTTCTAACTTCCGTCCCTCTCTTCCCCTACTGTCTTCTACTCTGCCAACCTACCGTAGTGGTTAAGTTATCTGTACTCAGACTCGTTTGAGACCCTTTACCACTTCCTGTCCCTTAGGACCGTACGACGCCAGGAACCCCTCCGTCTCAACCAGTACTGACTCGATGATTTGTTGTGGTCGTTGTTTAAGAATGTATGGATAAGGAGGTCTTTTTGATGACTTCTTTTTTTAGGGTAACTCTTACACAACCCAATGTAATTTGAATTTTTAATTACACCTATTTTGACTATATAAATATTATCAGGTGTGTCTGTGTGACGTACCGAAGGATAAATAAATTCGGAATAAAATACGAAGAACCATATTAAGATACCGTAAAAAGTGTTTCCAGACTGCATATAAAATAATTCGAACATAAAGATCCACAAAATATAAGGACAATGATAACACTTTCTCAAAGCAAGGAGTAATATGAAAGACTAACACAGACCACACAAACTTTAGGTAACTGTGAATATAAATAAGTAGAACGGTTTCAGAGAATATTAATAAAAAGTCGACCAAGAGATCCCAAAAGATCCATATACTACTATAGTCGACGTTTGTTACTATTGAAACAAAAAGAAAAAGACCATTAGTGTGAAGAATAAAAACAAGGAGACGATGTTGTTTTTGAATATTTTATTATTAATTGACATCCATCCTCTCGTCTGTAACAACCGAACAAGGACTACAATTACCTTTACAGAGGTAAACATAAAAGGATTATTCAATTTACTCAACAGTTATACTTTTACAAGGAATTACACAATTCCTTAATAGGAATATATCTATTGTTTTTCTAAAAAGAGTAATCTTTACTAACATCCCGTCGACCAGTATGTCACTTCCACCCCATTTCCCCCGGCGAGATCGGACACCGGAGACAGATACCGACCCGACCATGGTAGGTCTCCGGGTCCTGTCTGGACTTTACATACCACGACGTCTTTGGTCGAGGTCCTAGGTCTATTGGACGGTGGGCTCATCGAGGTCTGGAGGTCTCTACGCGTTCTCAGAGGACACCAGACTCTTACCGATGGGGAGGTATACTCGGTTACCGACTTAACCACAGTCCCGGCTACCCTGTCACATGTTCCGGGCACTAGGGGTGTCACCGGTAAAACACCGGGAGTTCTCGCATGCTCAGGGGTCCCATCCTCACGACCTCCTCCGGACGGGTAGTCGTGTCGACCATTCCACCCGAATGACGGCACAGACCTCCGAGAACTCGTAGGGTCACAACAGGCCGACTACCTCAGTCACGGTGATGGATTTTACTGGCCCTCCGGTTGCACTGGGACCGCACACTCGTACACTCGGTTCTGGATTCCTGCATAGACCTGTTCCGTGGGGTGGTCCGAACGGTCACCTCTGGTGGTCCTTGGCCTACGGGACCGAAGATTCTCCGGACCTAAAGGAAGGACGGTCGCCGTAAGTGACCCTGGACTTCGGTCTCTTGTAAGTCCACTGTTCACCACCCTGTCAGTCCGACCGACTGAAACTGGACCGGTCTTAGATGTCGATGGTCCGTCGAGATGTGGACACCAACAATTGTGAGACCATGGTACTTAGGTTTTCAGGAAAAGTTTAGATGGATCCGTTGTGGACACCTGCACACCACGCAACCGACATAGAAGTGTCTCTGTGGGACTTCGACTGGTCTATCCGTCTTAGAAACTGGACTAACTTACCGGGGGTTTCCTACTGACCGGAGCTTTGCACAGAGATAGGGACCATCAGAAGGGGGGGTGGAGAGGAGGGTCAACATGGACTCTGTCTCCTCAGACCTCGTGTCGACGACGACCTTTACGATTGAAAATTGGGGGTGTTCCCTGAGACGTAGGGCTCGGAGCGTCGTGAGAATAGATGCGTTCCGTCTTCCACTGGGGCACACTTGTTGTTTTACCGACGCTGTCTGGTTCTCCTCTCTGTGGCTGTAAAGGGAAGGAAACTTGTGAACTCACTTCTCTGGGCGTGACTCTTCCACTGGAGACAGAAGGAGAGACTCCGACACCTCTGAGGAAGAGGTTGAAAAGTGTCGGATAAAACGACGGAATTACCGTAAGGGGAGACCGGGGAGGAAAACTCCGAACGGGAAGAGGACGGGGCGACACAAGGATGTGTTTCCCCATACAGGGAACTAGAGGAGAAGGGATATGGAACTATAACCCTAGGAAAAAGTATGTCCTTTTCGTTGTTGTTTACTATACTAACGTTATAAAATAGTTGCGGAAAGTTTTTGATTACTAGAATAATTAAAAAAAAATTAAACTGGAGAGTTATACCATTCTATTCTTAAAAGATTATCATTCGGTTTGACCCCAAAGAGACCACCGAGTTACCATTTCTTAGATGGACGGTTGCGTCCTCTGTGCTCAAGCTAGGGACTAGGCCCTTCAAGGGTGTACGGAGTCCCGTTGATCGGGAACGGCGTTGCCAACTCGGAGACGAGATCTCGGACCCTCGGTGTTGATGTCTTCGGGTGTGTGTGATCTCGTACACGAGAAGTTGTTCTCTTCGGTGGCGTTACTCTTCTGACGTGGGACTTTGATCTCTCATCGGACACGAACGACGTTGATCTCTTTTCATGAGCGTCGTTGTTTCTGGGTCGTGCCGGTATTTATTTATTCTAATAATTTTTTTTTTTGTTGTCTGACTATCGAAGATGAAACAACACCATCTAATAAGAAAGGGTAATCAAAAAACTCAGGGTAACCGATAATGTAATAAATCTCAAAACTTTATATACCCAGGAAAAGAAGAATAGGATAGAAACAATCCGAAATTATTATTATTATCGTCAACACTAGTAAAACATGTGAGTATGCTACAAAGTTTATGGTGTAAAAGAGGACATAAAAGAATGTTGTAAATGTTTACTTTATGTCGTAATGTATATAAAACGTCTATTCCTTGACTCCGATTCTAATGTGTCGAACTCCCTCCTCGGACAGAGAGATCCGAGACGATGTATCAAAACTTCTCAATTTTTACTCAATTCATCGAAAGGTACAAGACCTTATCTAATATATCTTATCTTTTTTAGACAAAGAACTTTCTTACTTTTCTGACTAAGTACATACGTGTCCTCTGTTTTACTGCGACACTTTCATGTACCCCAAATTTCGGTCTGTTTACGACCAAACTTAAGGTCGAGACAGGTAATGAATCATTGGGACTTATTCATCTTTACTACCAGCAATATTTTTGTAGGACAGGACTTCTGAAGACACTGTTGTAAAAGGTCAACACGGACCCAGAAAAAGACTATAAAAAAAGGAATTGTGGAACAACGGGGTCCTTTAGTACATAAAGAAGATCTATTACTTCATATATTAAAGTATCAGTATACATGATAAGAGAATATAAAATCCTCCAGTTACGGAATAGATAATCCACTGGTTCCAACTATGAGAGAATATAAAATTTTAGAGGTATATTTCTATAATATATAGAAAACAATATAAAGGATAATCAGAAACTATAAATTAACACACGAGTGAAAACAAAGATTTATAAACAACAAAAAACTTTTATTCGAAAATTAAAATCTCATCACACGTACATACACACGATTCAGTGAAGTCAGTACAGACTGAGACGTTGGAATGTTTGACATCGGGTGGTCCGAGGAGACGTGTACTCTAAGAGGTACTTTCTTATGACCTCGTCCAACGACACGGGAGGAGGTCTCCTAGAAAGGTTGGGTCGTTAGCTTGGGTGCAGAGAAGACAAGGGACGTAACCGTCCGTCCAAGAAATGGTGATCAACTCAAGTCAAGTCAACGAGTCAGTACAGACTGAGAAACGCTGGGGTACTTAGCGTCGTGCGGTCCGGAGGGACAGCTAGTGGTCGAGGGCCTCAAGTGGGTTTGAGTACACGTAGCTCAGCCACTACGGTAGGTCGGTAGAGTAGGAGCCAGCAGGGGACGAGGAGGACGGGGGTTAGGGAGGGTCGTAGTTTCAGAAAAGGTTACTCAGTTGAGAAGCGTACTCCATCGGTTTCATGACCTCAAAGTCGAAATCGTAGTAAGGAAGGTTTCTTTAGGATTCCGACTAGAGGAAGTCTTACCTGACCAACCTAGAGGAACGTCAGGTTCCCCGAGAGTTCTCAGAAGAGGTTGTGGTGTCAAGTTTTCGTAGTTAAGAAGCCGTGAGTCGGAAGAAGTGTCAGGTTGAGAGTGTAGGTATGTACTGGTGACCTTTTTGGTATCGGAACTGATCTGCCTGGAATCAGTCGTTTCATTACAGAGACGAAAACTTATACGATAATGGTGCTCACGGTGGACCTTTTGGGAATCTATTTATCGTCTCATTCGACTTATTATTGGGGTGTTTTGCAGTTACAGGATTGGAGGTCTTGGACACTTACAATATACCAGTATCCATGAAACGTTCACACCAATTTAATTCCTAAAAATACTACCCCTCTAATAAGACCTAATAGGGCCACCCGGGACATATTAGTGTCCCAGGAATATTCTCCCCAGGTTCTTTCAGTCTGTCTCCTCTTTCACTACTGTTGTATTCTTCTCTAACCTCACTACACCGGTTTCAGTTACTTACGAGCGTCAGATATCTTCGACCTTTTCCGTTCCTTACCTCAACGGAGAGCTCG
Source organism: Capra ibex (assembly GCA_006410555.1). Classification (NCBI taxonomy): domain Eukaryota; kingdom Metazoa; phylum Chordata; class Mammalia; order Artiodactyla; family Bovidae; genus Capra; species Capra ibex. The sequence goes on from SJYO01055323.1 coordinate 139,142, forward strand.
GAGGTCTTCCTCCGGACGGTCGAGGAACTAAAAGTGGGGAGATTCTAAGGGACCACAGAGTCACTATTTCTTAAGTGGACGTTACGTCCTCTGTACCCAAACTAGGGATCCAGCCCTTCTAGGAGACTTCTTCCTTTGACCTCTTAAGGTACCTGTCTCCTTGGACCACCCGATATCAGGTACGTCAGTGATCTTTGATTTGTTATTCTGAGTAAAATCTGAAGACTGGAGGTTTTGAAAATTTCAAACGTAATAAAATTCGGTTATCCAGACACTATTAAACAATGTCGTCGTTATCCTGCATTTGTATCAAAATCTGACTGTCCTTTCACTGTTTCTCTGATATCTTAAAGGTATACGGGGTAGGTCAAAAGGGGACAACAATGATAGAATGTAATCCTACCATATACACAGCGTTAATTACTTGGATATTCTGTGGAATAATAATTGATTTCAGGTATGAAAGATAAAAGTCCAAAGGAAGTAAAAGTGACACACGAGAGGTAGACAAGGTCTTCCCGTAGGTCGAGAGGTATAATGTAAATCAACAGGACAGAGGGAACCGCGGAGAACCGACACGGCCAAAGAGTCTGGCACAAAACCTACTGGAACTGTCAGACTTCTTATGTCGAGTCTATCATAAAATGTGCGGGGAGTCAACCCTAAAAAGAGTACTGATCCGACTCTACTACTCAAATTCACTGCTCCTGGTGTCTCTAGTTCACAGTGAGAGTAGTGTAGTAAGCACCAATATATACAGTTGTACTGTAGTAACAATGACAACTCACTCTAGTGGACCGAATCCATCACAAACAGTCAAAGACATGGTATTTTAATGAGAAAAGGGAAGGAAACAGAGTTAAGTCAAGTCAATCAAGTCAAGTCAAGTCAGCAAGTCAGGAAAGACTGACACTGGGGTACCTGACGTCGTGCGATCCGAAGGGACAGGTAGTGGTTGAGGGTCTCGAACGAGATTGAGTACGGGTAGCTCAACCACTATAGATCACAAAAAGTTTATTCCTTGAAAATTTTAAACAGTCAAGGTGATAAAAAACAAACAAACAAAATATTCATTAATTACAGAGGACCACCGAGTCTGTCATTTCGCAGACGGGCGTTACGTCCCAAGGTAGGGACCCAGTCCTCCTAGGGGACCTCTTCCGTTACCGTTAGGTGAGGTCGTGAGAACGGACCTTTTAGAGTACCTACCTCCTCGGACTATCCCGACTATGTCAGGTACCCCAGCGTCTCAGGCTGTACTGATTCTCTGAAGTGAAAGTGAAAATACAATTAATGAAGACAGTACGAATACCAAGGAAAATATAAGAAAAAGATTAAAGAATTCAGAATCCAACTGAATAAACATAGGAAAAAATTTTTTATGTATTTAGTAAATTCCTAAGTACTAGAGGTCAACCGTTCCTCAACGAACAAAACAATTTATAAATTTATAAAAATATAACTAAAGACACAAGTATCATATCACCATTTTCTTATATACAATATATTTAAAACGGAAAAACTTAAAACAGTCAAAAATCAAACAAGAGAATATACTAGTGAAAGACACGAAAGACTTAAAGGTATTTCTGAAACTTTCCTTAAGATAAAAGACAAACGTTCCATATTTGATTTGAGATTTAAAACGTCACCCATCCTTGTATAAACAAAACTAATGGAGACTTATGTGTCGAAGAGTTTGTCCCGGATTATGTGCCATCCTCAAGTGATTTATTAAAAATCGTTTGTTGATGTTTTTAAAGTACGAGAGTCAACCCTGGTTATTTTTACAGAGGTCTGTACCGGTTGACAGGGGAACACTTGTTTTAGTGGCTCACTTGGTGAAATTTTACTATTTCAATAGATGTATCTTGTAGACTCTCTTAGACGAGTTTTTCATAGTTTTAATTATAAACCTAAGTTCTTTCAATCAACTATCTAAATTTTTCAGTTATAATTATATTTAATGTAAGGATGTCATATCGTCATTATTTGGAAATCTCTTATATCAGAATTTCAGTCATAGTAGTTACTATCGTTATGTTTAATTTCTGATTTAGATTATTTTTCCACACGTTCTCGAAATCCTTCTTATAATATTTTATATTATTTCTATAATTTCTGTATTCTTGTCTCTTTAAATGTTCTTAGTGAAAAAAAGAAGGGTTTCACTTTCACTTCAGTGAGTCAGCACAGGCTGAGAAACGCTGGGGTACCTGACATCGGATGGTCCGAGGAGCCAGGTACCTTAAAAGGTCCGTTCTCAGGACGTCACCCAACGGTAAAGGAAGAGGTCCCCTAGAAGGGTTGGTTCCCTAGCTTGGGTCCAGAGGGAGTAACGTCCGTCTGCGAAGATATTTATATTACGTTCAGGTTAGTTTTCGGTTATCCCTCAAAAGTACTCTAAACTGTTTGACTAAGATTTTAAATATGACCTTATACCTTACTTCGATCGATTCCGTGAAAACGTTTTTTAATTAAACCCTCCGAACGACATAGTACATAGTTTCAAATGAGATTTAGATGTCGGTCGTTTGTGTACTTTTTAACGACTAAAAATCTCTTTTCGTTTAGTTTTGATGTCTCTCCATACCGCTGGAGTGTAACCAGTCTTACCGACATTAGTTTTTTAGATGTTAGTTATTTACGACCTCTCCAATACCTCTTTCCCCTTAGGAGAATGTGACAACCACCCTTACATTTAACGATGTCGGTGATACCTCTTGTCATACCTCCAAGGAGTTTTTTGATTTTTATTTTGATGGTATACTGGGTCATTAGGTTAAGGATCCGTATGTGGACCTCTTTTGGTATTAAGTTTTTCTATGTACGTAGGGTTACAAGTAACGTCGTGATAAATGTTATCGGTCCTACACCTTCGTCGGATTTACAAGTGGTTGTCTCCTTACCAATTCTTCTACACTATGTATAACCCAACCGGTTTTTTAACCAAATTCAAGAAGGTACTCAACAATGTCTTTTTGGACTTAATGTGTGTGTGTGTGTGTGTGTGTGTATATACATACATGGATATGTATGTACGGATATATAATATATATATATATTACCTTATAATAAGTCGGTGCTTTTCCTTACTTTATCACGGTAAACGTCTCTACACCGATCTGGATCTCTACAGTATGTCTTACTTCATTCAGTCTTTCTCTTTTTGTTTATATTACATAATTGTGAGTATACATCTTAGATCTTTTTACCATGTCTACTTGAATAAACGTTTCGTCTTTATCTCTGTGTCTACATCTCTTGTTTGTATACCTACGGTGTCCCTCATCCCCCTCACTTAACCCTCTAACGCTAACTGTATATATGCGATGATACATATTATGTCTATTGATTACTCTTAGATGATACATCGTGTCCCTTGAGATGAGTTACGAGACATCACTGGATTTACCCTTCCTCTAGAACTTTTCTTTTCTATATGTATATGTATATTGAGCCTCTTCCGTTACCGTGGGGTGAGGTCATGAGAACGGACCTGTTAGGGTACCTACCTCCTCGGACCATCCGATGTCAGGTACCCCAGCGCTTCTCAGTCTGTGCTGACTCGTTGAAGTGAAAGTTAAAAGTGAAAGTACGTAACCTCTTCCTTTACCGTTGGGTGAGGTCACAAGAACGGACCTCTTAGGGTCCCTGTCCCCTCGGTCCACCCGACGGTAGGTACCCCAGCGTGTCTTAGCCTGTGCTGACTTCGTTGAATCGTCGTCGTCGTCGTATGCATATTGACTAAGTGAAACGACGTGTCGTCTTTGATTGTGTTGTAACATTTCGTTGACATGAGAAATTTTTAATTAAATTTTATTTTTTAACATCATTAGTTCTTACATCCGTTTTGATTCGTTTATCTTTATCCTTTGTCTTATAACAAACATCTTGATGTCTATGTACCTTTCAATTATATACTGTCTCCTCCGAGAGTTTTGGTAACCGTTTCCTATATTATACGATTCTATTTGACTGGAACATAAAACTTTTTAGTAAAAATAAATAATAGACAGAAAAAGGTGATGTTTCCTTCGAGGTACTCGAGTCCCTGAACTAGACAAATGAAGTGTCAACATAACGTTACAACGGAGTCTATTGGTAGTTGTACCAACTACCCCTGCTGTCAACAAGTCAATGTAGTTGTATTTATAAAACAAAAACGGAAACTTAGAAACACCGAAGATCAGGGTTTGTAAGGGCGCGTACCACCATTAGGGTTTCTTGTTCGACCAGGTGTAAATCAAGAGGAGGTGACGGAAGACCGCCCCATTGGTACCAAGGATAGTAAGAATTTGTCACCGTGAAATACGATGACTCGTCAATACCCTAAACGGAGAACTCTTTGGATATACGTCCAGTCCTTCGTTGTCAATCTTGACCTGTAGTTTGTTGTCTGACCAAGGTCTATCCTTTTCCTCATGCAGTTCCGACATATAACAGTGGGACGAATAAATTGAATGTACGTCTCCTGTAGTACTCTTTGTGACCCGACCTTCTTCGTGTTCGACCTTAGATATAACGGCCCTCTTTATAGTCATTGGAGTCTATGCGTCTACTATGGTGGGAATACCGTCTTTCACTTCTCCTTGATTTTTCGGAGAACTACTTTCACTTTCACCTCTCACTTTTTCAACCGAATTTTGAGTTGTAAGTCTTTTGCTTCTAGTACCGTAGACCAGGGTAGGGAAGTACCCTTTATCTACCCCTTTGTCATCTTTGTCACAGTCTGAAATAAAAAAACCCGAGGTTTTAGTGACGTCTACCACTGACGTCGGTACTTTAATTTTCTGCGAATGAGGAACCTTCTTTTCAATACTGGTTGGATCTATCGTATAAGTTTTCGTCTCTGTAATGAAACGGCTGATTCCAGACAGATCAGTTCCGATACCAAAAAGGACACCAGTACATACCTACACTCTCAACCTGACACTTCTTTTGACTCGCGGTTTCTTAACCACGAAAACTTGACACCACAACCTCTTCTGAGAACTCTCAGGAAACCTGACGTTCGTCTAGGTTGGTCAGGTAAGACTTCCTCTAGTTGGGACCCTAAAGAAACCTTCCTGACTACGATTTCGACTTTGAGGTCATGAAACCGGTGGAGTACGCTTCTCAACTGAGTAACCTTTTGTGAGACTACGACCCTCCCTAATCCCCGTCTTCCTCTTCCCCTGCTGTCTCCTACTCTACCGACCTACCGTAGTGACTGAGCTACCTGTACTCAGACTCACTTGAGGCCCTCAACCACTACCTGTCCCTTCGGACCGCACGGCGTTAAGTACCCCAGCGTTTCTCAGCCTGTGCTGACTCGCTGACTTGACTGACTGACTGACTGTCCAGGAAACCGGTCCGACCGATCTCGGACCGACAATAGTCAGGACGGGGTCTAACTCGGAGATTTACCGGTCAGTGAATTGTGTCTCCTTTCTATAGGTGTCAGTGTGTTTCACGGAGTAGGTCCGGGGAGAGAGTGTACATCCCCAGAGTCTCTCAAACGGATTCTCTTGGTTCACTATATCCATCGAGACCTAATTGGGAGGTCCTTTTAATTTATTTAGACGGACGGAGAGTCTGTAGTAAGTAAGGAAATGGTACTTAAACGCTCGGGATAATGAACGATGCGTGATCGTTTATTAATTATGAAGACTAAGGCCCAAAAAAGGTAATGTCTTAGACTTGAGGAGTCGGTTGACTGAATAGTACAAGTTCTAGACTTCGTCATTCATCACCGTGTCCCTAAACGGTTTCAGATCTTTGACAAGAGACTCGGAAAGGTCACCTCTTGTTGTGGATCATAAGTTCCCGGAAGAAGTAGAACTGGGTTGTTTAGGGGAGGGGTTGTGTGTGACGTGTTATCCGGGGAGTGTACGGTTAGAGAGGTAGGGTAGTGATAGGTCGTTTGTCCGGTCGTACGGAGGACCGAGACCGAGGAATGAAAATGGGACTAAATGAGAGTCAGACGTTTTGGGAGACGTAGGAGAGATAGGTGGGTTTAGGATGAAAAGAAGTCCCGGGTTGACGAGGTTAGTCACATAGAGGGTAACTTGTCTCCTGTGAGACTACCAGGTTCCCATCTTCAATCGTTCGGGTGGATCTGGAGACAGACCCTAACGAGAAAGTCGCGGAGTATCCAACCAGAGTTCTACTGTATCTTACCTTCAGGTCCTTTCTTTGGAGACGTAAAATATCAGATTCTTTGATTTCGTACCCTACTGACTCACTGAATAAGATCCTTTGTCTAATTATGTGTTCTTTATGCTCCACCACCTCGTGTCACCTTTAGTGAACCAAGAGATTTCAATCTTTGTAGACTGACACTTAGGACGAATCCGTTAAATGACCGACTCACTGGGGTCCGTTTAATGAATTGGAAGGACTTGGCGACGAAGGAATGTATATAATCCAAGTGGTTTTTCACGTCCAAAAAGGTCTTCGAGGATACCTTTTTGGGTTTGTTTGAAAACCGGTTCGGTTATGTAACCCCTTCTAATTATAGGACAAACGTTCTGACAACACTTATATTCTCTATTTCACGTATTTTATGGACTGTAGTATTTAGTTTAACGTCCAAAGGTAAGGAAGAATTAAAATAATACGACGGAGAAAGATGTTCTGGTTGGAGGAACTTTCATCCAAGATTCCGGTCGTGTTAAGTCTCGTATGTCGCCCCCAAAGTCTTTATTAAAAAAATTCAAAAAATTTTTTTGGTGAAAAAAGACTTTCTAGCTATAAGTAAATTTGCTTGTTACTTAAATTTAGATCTAGAGAACAAAAAAGGTAAGAATAATGAGACCATACGAGAATAGAAAATGTATATAAGGGTATACACTGTTTTATAACGTATTTGTTACTTTAACAATCATCATTTACTCTAAATATCGTACATTCTCTCATCACAAGATGTTCTAAAACAAAATCGGGTACTTTTTATTACTTAATAAGGGTTACAATTAAATATAATATCATATTTTTGAGGTCTACAGTCTTGACTTTTCTAAAGGTCTTGGTACCGTCTCCCATCAAAGATTCAAATAAGACCGAACCACGGTGAATTTCCCACTCTTTTTCAAGTACTAAAGGGTAACACACTTCAGTGTGCATGTTTCAGGAAAACAGGTTCACCGGAACAGTACACTGTAACAATTCATAAAAAGTGAACCGGAAGATTAGTGTAGGTTTTACAGTATGGGGATCTTCGTTAGACTACATACTTATTTACCTTTAAACTCCACGCCGAATCGCCCTAGTGGTCTTAGCCTGACACTGATCGTTTGGTTTGCGTCTGTAGAGACTCAAATGAATCTTGTACATGTTCCACTTCTTTTAAGTTTAGTTCTCAACTTCATAATAGTCCCGATTCTCCATTTTTTATCATCTACCCAGTCCAATAACCTCCTGTTTCTCTCTCACTCAAAGAAAACAAACTCTTATCTCAAACGTAGTCCTACCTCAAATGTCGTAAATTCCTGAACAAGTAAGATGGTTTTCCTTTGTTTTCCTTTGACTACTGAACCGTCTTTTATCTTCTGTTTGCTTAACCCTAAATTAAAGAGTCTACCGTACTTATGTTTGTACAATGTAAAAAGAACAAAACTTTTTCGTGGTTTCCCAAGAAACCGTCCTTATAATAAAAATTTAAGGACTAAACTCGATAAGTAAAAATGGAAGACTTCGTCGGAAACAGAGAATGCGGTCTGGGTCAAGGGGATAGCGACAATTTAGTGTCCGTGGGTGTTTTCGGACACAGACGAACAAAGTAAGACACCTAAGAGTTAGTCGGGAGTACTTACGAACAAAACTGTGACAGGACAATCGTTAAGACACACGTGAGAGACCCGAGGAGGAAAGGAAGTTATTGTTAAGAAGTAATCTGTAGTCAAAAAGTCGGTAAATTTGGGACTGATGTGTAAAATCTTATAATAGACCGAGTAGATAAACGGTTTTAATATACCATTGAAAAAGTTATTTTATAGGTTAACAACACTGTATAGAGATGGTAAATATGTACAATTTTGTTATAAGAAGATTACTGTTATAATCGTACGTAAATATTCTAATAACCCGCCCTCCTCACAATAAAAGAAATTCCTAAAGAACTCTTCCTCGGTACACGGTTCAGATATAATGTGAGAGATTGTCTTTATTTACTCTACTTTTCTTTAACATCCACCTACCCTATAAGAAGATCTCCACAATCAATACCTTTACTTAAGTCCTCGGGGACTATTTTGGACGAAAAAAAGTAAACGAAAGGACCGATCTTCCCAGTTATCCAGATTCTGGTGAAATTACCTTATAATAGGTCGATAATTTTTCTTACCTAAACTTAGTCAAGATTACTCCTCCTACTTTGACCTCGGATAATATGTCTTACTTCATTCAGTCTTTCTTTTTATGGTTATGTCATGTAATTGGGTATATATACCTTAAATCTTTCTATCATTGTTACTGGGATATACGCTCTGTCGTTTTCTCTCTACATTTCTTGTCTGAAAACCTGAGACACCCTCTTACGTTCCCACCTTACTAAACTCTCTTATCGTAACTTTGTACATATAATGGTATACACTTTATCCAGCTGTCAGGTCCAAGCTACGTACTCTGTCCCACGAGTCCCAACCACGGGACCCTACTGGGACTCCCTACCCTACCCCTCCCTCCACCCTCCCCCCAAGTCCTACCCCTTGTGTATATGTGGGTACCGACTAAGTACAGTTACATACCGATTTTGGTGATGTTATAACATTTCATTAACCGGAGGTTAATTTTATTTAATTAATTAAACTTTTTTTTCTTTTCTTAACTCGTTTCTTTTGTGTTATATCCAGAAGATGTTTAGAGGTTTTCCCCAAGATCGTAGGGCTTAGTAGATCAAGAAACGGTAATGAGTCCTCAGAATCCCTTGGGACTAAGAGGAAAGTACCACGGGAACACTTATAACCAGAATAACTAAAATTTTACTACCGTGACCTTAAGGATCTCACCACCAGACCCCTGAAGGGACCATCAGACCACCAACTGAGGTCTGAAGGTTGCATCCCCTGTGCCCAAGGTAGGGACTAGTCCCTTGATTCTAGAACGTACGGTCCGTCGTGTCGGGGGGATGGTTTTTCTGAAAAAAAAAAAAAAATTTCTTTCGTCACAAGATCTACCTCTTTGACTGTAAAAAGCTTCGACGTGTTTACATGTTATCTATTGCACAAATAGGAAAATGGTTTGATTTGAATCGAATCTGTTGATTTCGAACCCTCCAAATCTTTAAGAGGTCTAGTGAAAGGGTGAAAGATGAACTGTTCCGGGAAAGACTGACGAAGAGGTACACTCCGAAAGCAAATGTTACCAAAGGGACCACACCGTCCGACTTATTATCGGAAGATTTTTGTAGGTGTAGGGTTGGGGGTCTTGCACACTTGTGGAATTGAATGTACCGTTTTCCCAAAACGTCGACCCTAATTCAAATCGTAAACCCCTACCCTTTTACTAGAACCTACCGGGTGCACTCGGGTCACGTTAGTGTCGTAGGAATATTCTCTCGTCCTCCTAGTCTCAGTCTCCTTCCTCTACATTTTTACCTCTCCCAGTCTCTCCTCTCCTTTACGATGGGGCGATCGAAACATATGCCTCTTCTCAGATCCTTACGACTGTTAGAGATCTTCGACTTCCTCTCTTCCTTAATTTCTGTTCTTTCGTCTAAGAGGGACCTCGGAGGTCTCACCTTGCGTCGGAATAGTTGTAGAACTAAAATCGTTCCATCCTGGGTAAAAAATGAAACTGGAGGTCTCTTGTTAAAAGACAACCCACTTCGGAAATTCAAACATCATCAAACAATGTCGTCGTTCCTTTACTTATATGGACCATTCCGAGATTGTCAGGGGTTTGAAATAATTACTATAGTTTAACGCCAAAACAAAATTATGACAACTAGATAGTGTCACGATGGATATGTAGTAAAAATCAAGATGACTCTCGAGGCATTTAAAAATCAAAGTAGTTTTCTGTTTACCTGTTCACACCTACTCTTACACCTCTGTAACCTTGTGAACGTGTGACGACCAACCTTATATTTTACCACATTGGTGACACCTTTTGTCAAACCACTCAAACGTAACAATTTTTACCTCAACGAGTACTGGGTCCTTAACATGAGGACCCATGTGTAGGGTTTGTTGACTTTTGTCCATCAGTTGTTTTTGAAGTGTGTCTACAAATATCGTCCCGATAAGTGTTGTCGATTTTCCGTCTTTGTTAAGTTTACAAGTAGTTGACTACTCACCTTTTTGTTTTACACCAGATAAGTGGTTACCTTATAATAAGTCAGTGTCCTTCTTCACTTCATGGTCCTGAACGGTGTCCCACCCACCTGGAATTTTTGCACGATTCACTTTCTTCTGTGAATGGTTTCGGGCATATAATAAGCTAAGGTAAATATCCTTTATAGGTCTTAGTCGTTTAAGTACTTCTGTCTTTCGTCTAGCTACCAACGGTCCGTTACCTTCCTCTCCTCTACCCCACTGAAAAATTCTCCGTCCAAAGGAAACCTAGTTTCTTTTATAAGTCTCTGACTGTATCACCACTCCCAATGTGTTGGAACACTTGTTTGACTCACAGAAATTACCATTCAAAATACGATGTATATAAAATGATGTTATAAAAAAAAGTGTTTCTCTGTTTCCCTTGATTTATTTTGAATTTAGTTTCACCTTATTCGAAGGTCTAGGTGTGGGGCGACTAAAGATTGAAGATCAAGAAGTCAGGTCTCGGAAGGTCAATTTTGATAAACCAAACCCCCATCGATCAATAGACCTATAAACGATGTGTAAAGGTTTATTGTACGAATAACACATGACGTGGATAACTAAATATGTAAAACTATAATAGATAACTGAAGGTTGATCTGACCTACGCATAAATCGAGACGAAAGTCATTAATATATAAATTATAGGTTCTCGAGAAAGAATAAGAGGCTAAAACACAAAAATGTCATGTGACAAGAAATATCATGTGTTATAGAAAGAAGAGAGAGACTCTTACATATAATATTGATAAAATGTAAGATAAGACGGGGGACGAAACGGTAAAAGTAAGTTCAAGAAAGAAGGATAAATAAACAAAAGAAGAGACAGGAAATATAACTTCTGAAAGAAGTTTACAGACACTAGGACTTGACTGATTAGTGCAAATCCTCACTCCGTGATTTTTCAGCCGACCGTCAACTATAGTAACGTCTCATCTTCCGGTGTACTTTGAATAATCCCTTTGAGTAGACAATTTCAGAAAAGAGACCCTTGTGAACCAAAGACGACCCTTTTTAAGAAAGTCAAGGTTGGACCAAGATAGGGACATACACCTTCCTCACCCCATTACATAGATGAACGACTCGGAGGTCACAAGGTGGTATTTAATAAAGGAAACGGGAGGTGACACGTGGAAAAAACCAAGTCAAAGAGGTTTATTACTTGACGACCGGAGGACATCAGTAGACCGACGAGGGTCCGGTCTCGTCCCGGTCCTCAAATTGCCCGAAATGGGGACAGGGATTGAGGTCGGATCCCGAGACAGGGGTGGAAGGGGTCGGGGAACACGGAGAGTCGGAAGGGGAAGGGCCTTCAGACGGTCCGTTGCCTCACAGAAAGAGTCACTGTAAGGGAGACGATCTTCAATCAGTGGTGAAGTGACAAGGTAAATAGGAGACGAAGTCGTTAAACGACCGAAAAAAAACCGCCCCGCCCCCAACCCCCAGTGTAAAAGTAAGAAAATGAAATCACCTCAAAGAGATCGCTCCATTCTATTGAAATATGTAAATTAAGTGGTAAAATCGACCTTTAGTCTACACAAACGAAGTCCACCCTATATATCGTGAAAATGAATAGGACAGAATACGTAAGGAGTGTTTTTAAGACATTTCCACCCAGTACACTAACAGTCATTAAGACATCGATTCGTTTACCTTTAAGTCTTTCCTTTAATTGAACGGGTTATGGTGTACCGACACTGTTTGGTCCTAAACTTACGTTCGGAAAATTGAGACGTTCAGAAATTGAGAAATTGAGTTCAGAATCATTATTATTATGTTTCTTTCCGATTAAAAGATACACACCATCCGTCTTATTACCGAAAGTTTCTACGAGTACAGGATTAGGGACCTTCCACACTTATACAATACTATGTACCCCTTCTTAATCTAACGTCTACCTTAATTCAAACTATTAGTATATTAGTAGATCCTTCTAATAAAGTCCAATAAACCCACCCGGGTTACATGAGTGTCCTAAGGAATTTTCACCCTCTCCTCCTATGTTTTCCCCTCTCACAGTTTATCTCTGGACTGTCGTTTTCTTTCTGTCTCTCTAGTAACAAAAACCGAAACTTCTGTCTCCTTCCCCCGGGTGTTCGGTTCTTTACACTTACAGGAAATCTTCGATCTTTTTAAGGGAGGTGGGTCTCAGAGGCCTTTTCTCGTGTCAGAGTTGTCGTTAAATCAAAATTGGGCCACTCTGGACACAGTTTATAAACAGGATGTTTTGGCATACTATTATTTAAAATAACAAATATGTAAATTCAAAGACCATTAAACAATATCGATGTCATTATTTAATTATATGATATAAGGCCCTAAACAAATCGACAAAAATGTATATAATCAATTAAATTAGGAATATTTCTACGGTACACCATACATATTAATAGGGTAAAAAAAAGGTTAATAAAAAGACTACTCGTCTGACTTCGTACATTTCTTAAATTTTTGTACAGGGGGTTTGAACTTATCTGAGACATGTTTTCTAAGTTCACAATGGTCGTATATTTTTCGAGGAGTCGTAGTGACGAGTACCCCTTCACGTGTAATTTTATTATTACGCCATGGGTGTATAGATACGTAAACTCACCAATGTCTGTTATAATTCACAACTATTCCAATAACTCGTTGACGACGAGAGTATAACCATACCCCACGTCATACTATTTTTAGTGATACTTTTGTAGACGTGTTAAATTCCATTCGGATATAAATCACTGTGGGTCGTAAGAATGAGTATCCTTGAACGACTTCTCTTCATTTTCGTATACAGATGTGTTTATGAATATGTGTTTTCAAGGATCGTCCAAAAAAGTGTTATCGGATTTAACCTTTATTGAGTATTCAGGTAGTTATCTACTTACTTGTTTAAGATCATATAGATATATTGTCTTATGTAGACCTTTTACTTTTCCTTATCACTTTACACGTTTTTTTTTTTTTTTCGTACTTAGAGTTTTGGTACGGTTCACTTTATTCAATCTATATTCTCATGTATGATATACTAAGATAAATGTATTTTGAGATCTTCTCTGTTTAGATTAGATATCACTATCTTTCATCTAGTGCCTAACGAACCTAATCTCCAAAGTCCAATCGACTTTTCATCATGTTCCTTCGTAAAATCCCACTACCTTTACGAGAAATAGAATTATCATAACCATCAATATGTCCATATATTTAAACTGTTTTAAATATCTTTAAGTGCGAATTTCACTTATGTACAGTGACGTATACTTAATATAGAATTATTTAAACTAAAAAAATTTGAATGTTTCAGTGTATCGACTTTAGCATTCCGAACCTAAACTTGGGTCCGTCAAGTTGACATCTCCGATACAAGAGTGGTGATCTTTCATGACAGGCAGTCACGATAAACCCATGACATTGTCGTGTTTATTAACAGGGGATAGTACACCCAATTTTAAGGAACTGTGAGGAGGGCGATCCTCCACCTCAGATTAAGGGGAAGGCGGATACTAAAACCCGACCGGACACTCGTGGAACTGGTTATATCATTTCGTCTTTACCGTAATGAGGTCAAGACCCTATAAGAAACTCTCCGACCGTTGAAGAGGTAACCAGAGAACCTCAGGACCCTACGGTTTTCCGAATTCATGTGACGAACTCTCTGGTGTTCTTCTTCGGGACTCTGAAGTCTCTCCCCTTCTCCTTAGGTTGTCTCGGGTCGAAGGACGGTAAAAGGTCTTCTGTGGTTTTACTCTCACTTTTACGGAAGCTGGGAGGTCTGGTCTGTTGGGGACGAGCTTATAATAACTTACTGGGGTGTACTGTGGTATACCACATCATCTTAACGGGTCGACTCGAGAGGGACGTAAGGACTGAGTATTTTAGTACTCCGAACTACATCTTCGACTTTCAATTTGTGTCAAAACCTCATCAGACAACACGTCGTGAAATGACCTTTTGACTAGTTTCCCTAACAAGGGTAAAGACAGCGACGTCTCCAAAAAGACACGAAGTACCTTTGAAGAGAAAGGTCCTAAGGTCTACACTAAGATATTAACAGGGTGAGTACCCGAATTTTACTTGTAAACCCACTTTCTTAATGCTCCGGGTAGTAGTGAACAATGTCGTTCAAATATTTATTTCTCTTTACACTTTAATCTTGGTGGTCCTAGGAAAGGAGTAGAAAGTGTCGACCCGACGACCTCCATGAAGTAACATAAGTGCTACTCCACATCCACTAGGTACCCGAAGGGTACACCACGTCACCATTTCTTATACGGACGGTGAAGTCCTCTGTACCCGAGTTAGGGACCCGGCCCTTCTAGGGGACCTCTTCCTTTACCGTTGGGTAAGGTCATAAAGACGAACCTCTTAGGGTACCTGTCTCCTTGGACCGTCCCGACGACAGACACCTCAGCATTTATCAGTCTATGTTGAACCGTTAATTTGTTGTTATCCACTAGGTATCGTGAGGTTTTAATTTGTTGGAGTTCTAAAACGAGTCAATGATCTATAAATGTATTAAGAAGATTCTTTCCATTGGAAAAGACCCTGTGACGCAGGAGATGACCTATGTCTCTGAGGTAACTTACGTCGTCTTACTTCTAATAAAAGACTTTATAATCCGTTGTACACCGAAGTCGGAGACACAATTACATCAGACTATTTATATTTCGTGACTCCGCAGGGAGACACGACAGGGAGACAGGTCGACAGGGATCCGAGGTTAGCGAATGATGAGTTCTTTTCAGTTACATGTCTTTTCTTGATACGGGTTTGACCGTCTCTTTGGGAACTACTATGGCGTCTGAGGTCTTAGTCGTCCTGATAGGATTACGGTAAGTCGATTTTTACGAAGATGAAGAAAATTAAAGACTCGTGTAAGAGTATCTCAGTTTCAAGATGTACACAAACAAACCAGAATACACACATACACAGAAGTGTTGTAAAGTCTCAGAATAGATATCAGACTTTTTTTGTTAGAACTTACGATTACGAATTTACTAGACGGTTATGATAATCATTACGGTCCAGTGTAGAGGGTGGAGGCCGTATTTTCGGGGATTCTCGACGATTGACTTTCGATAAGTATAAATGGACTTTATTTATAAGTATAAATGGAATTTATTTATAAGTATAAATTGACTTTCGATAAGTATAAATTCGACCTAAATCTTTTCCGTCTCCTTGGTCTCTAGTTTAACGGTTGTAGGTGACCTAGTAGTTTTTTCGTTCTCTCAAGGTCTTTTAGTAGATGAAGACGATATAACTGATGTGGTTTCGGAAACTGACACACTTAGTGTTGTTTAACATCTTTACAAATTCCTCTACCCTTATAGTCTGGTGGAATGGACGGAGGATTCTTCAGACATACGTTCAGTTCTTCGTTGTCAATCTTGACCTGTGCCTTGTTGTCTGACCAAGGTTTAGCCCTTTCCTCATACAGTTCCGACGTATAACAGTGGGACGAATAAACTGAATACACGTCTCAAGTCAAGTTAAGTCAAGTCAGCGAGTCAGTACAGGCTGAGAAACGCTGAGGTACTTAGCGTCGCGCGGTCCGGAGGGACAGGTAGTGGTTGAGGGTCTAGTACTCTTTACAACCTGATCTACTTCGTGTTCGACCTTAGTTCTAACAACCCTCTTTATAGTTATTGGAGTCTATACGTCTACTGGGAATACAGTCTTTCTCTTCTTTTTGATTTCCGGGAGAACTACTTTCACTTTCTCCTCTCACTTTTTAACCGGATTTTGAGTTGTAAGTCTTTTGATTCTAGTGCCGTAGAACAGGGTAGTGAAGTACCGTTTATCTACCCCTTTGTCACCTTTGTCACAGTCTGAAATAAAACAACGCGAGGTTTTGGTGACGTCTACCACTGATGTCGGTACTTTAATTTTCTGCGAACGAGGAACCTTCTTTTTCAATACTGGTTTGATCTGTCGTATAATTTTTCGTCTCTGTAATGAAATGGTTGTTTCCAGGCAAATCAGTTCCGATACCAAAAAGGTCACCAGTACATACCTACACTCTCATCCTGATATTTCTTTCGACTTGTGACTCCTTAACTACGAAAACTTGACGCCACAACCTTTTCTGAGAACTCTCAGGGAACCTGACGTTCCTCTAGGTTGGTCAGGTAGGATTTCCTTTATTCAGGACTTATAAGCAACCTTCCTGACTACGACTTCGACTTTGAGGTTAGGAAACCGGTGGACTACCCTTCTTGACTGAGTAACCTTTTCTGGGACTACGACCCTTCCTAACACCCGTCCTCCTCTTCCCCTGCTGTCTCCTACTCTACCAACCTACCGTAGCGACTGAGTTACTTGTACTCAAACTCATTTGAGGTCCTTAACCACTACTTGTCCCTCCGGACCGCACGACGTCAGGCACTCTAGTGTTTCTCGTCCTGAGCTGACTCGCTGATTTGACTGACTAAGCATGAACGGTGTCGACTTTTTAAGACTGTACTAGAAGTCACGGTTGGAGAAAATGGACAACGACAGAAAGGGAAGTGACAAAAGGTCAGTGTCGCAGGGACGACTATATCCGTGTAGGACGAAAGACTTAAAGTAGTGAGTTTACCATCTTTCAAATACTATCGATTACTGAAACTCGCAGAAAATAAACAGTATCGTGAATTCCAGAGGGGAAGACCTTTAATGGACAAGTACCGTAAACGGATCAAAAAGGTGCTACTAATAAGGTGAACGACTAAAAACGTTTTCGAGGGAAGATCACGACCTATATCAACGAACTAAGCACAATCTGTTACTTTTAGAAAAGAGGGTTTGATAATAGACAGACAATTGAAATAGTTACAATATAGAACAACTTGTCGTTAAAAATGGAACTGTTTTGACTTAAGTCAAAAAAAGAAATACTAAATACGAAGACTAAAAAAAATCCTTCAGTAAATAGTGATGGTTACCTATCCATTATTCCGAAAAACAAAAAGGGAAGGATATGAATTGTCGAGAAAAGGGGGCAGAGAATAACGAACTTTTTTTGCAGGTTAAATACAATGTATCATCGTTACTATCATAAAAAAAGAACAAGGGTTAATCTTTCCTTGACGTAGAAGTCAAAAAGGTATTCATATCAAAAACAACACTCAAAAGTCAATTTCACTCAGGGACGTCAAGGAACAAAGGACTATCTGAATATTTATCTATAACTGAATAAATACAAAATAGTTTATTAAAAAGATGTAGTTAACTCTAATTATTATAAAATTATTTATTTTTATAAAATACGATCAGATGAGTAACCACTTAGTACAACTGTTTGAAAAGAGGACAATTTGGTAGGGAAGTAAGGTCCCAATTTTCTCTATTAAGTAAAAAATGTATCAAACCGTAAAAACTAGTATTCACTTTGTCTGGATAGTAAAGGATAACACATAAAAAAACAAAATAAGGATAGAGGAATACTTCAGTAATGTGACCGGAGTGTATTATTGGACCCGTTAAGTAAGGGATGCAAGAAATTCATGACAATATTTTGTCTTTAACTAGGAAGGAACTTTACAATCATTACGATTACATTTTTCGGTAGACATGAACTCTAGACTCCCCTACCAAACGTAAAATCTGTGGGAAAGTCGATCGTTATTAACTATAAATTCATGAGAACCATAAATTGACCACATAGATTCGATAGATATAGTAAAACACAGTCAAAACTGTAGAACATTAAAGAACCACAAACAGACAATATGTATCCAAAAGTTTACGATATTATAAGAAAATAATAAAAATTTTTAGAAAGAACTCTGACCGGAATAAAGAAGAATTAAAACTAAGAATAAATGTAAGAGAAAATAGAATATAATTCATTTGTACAATGACTTCATATTGTATGTATGTTATTTAGTATCTCACGAGCGAAGCCGTCGTGTATATGATTTTTAACCTTACTATGTCTCTTCTAATCGTACCGGGGACGTGTTCCTACTGTACGTTTAAGCACTTCATAAGGTATAAAAATCTGTATGTCTACCGACTGTTTGAGTACTTTTCTACGAGTTGTAGTGAGTAATAGTCTCTTTACGTTTAGTTTTGGTGTTACTCCATGGTAAAGTGTGGTCAGTCTTACCGACGATAGGTTTTCAGAGGTGCGTTATTTACGACCTCTCCCACACCTCTTTTCCCTTGGGAGTGTGACAACCACCCTTGCTTTTGATCGTGTTGGTGATACCTCTTGTCACACCTCTAAGGAATTTTTTGACCTTTATCTTGACGGAATACTGGGTCGTTAGGGCGACGACCCGTATGTATGGCTCCTTTGGTCTTAACTTTCTCTACACACATGGGGTTACAAGTAGTGTCGTGACAAATATTATCGGTCCTGTACCTTCGTTGGATCTACAGGTAGTCGTCTACTTACCTATTCTTTCGACACCATGTATATGTGTTACCTCATAATAAGTCGGTAATTTTTCTTATGTAAACTTAGTCAAGATTACTCCACCTACTTTGACCTCGGCTAATATGTCTCACTTCATTCGGTCTTTCTTTTTGTGGTTATGTCATATGATTGTGTATATATACCTTAAATCCTTCTACCATTGCTATTGGGACATACACTCTGCCGTATTCTCTGTGTCTACATATCTTGTCAGAAACCTGAGACACCCTCTCCCTCTCCCACCCTACTAAACCCTCTTACCGTAACTTTATACATATTATAGTATATACTTTACTTAGCGGTCAGGTCCAAGCTACGTCCTATGTCCTACGGACCCCGACCACGTGACCCTACTGGGACTCCTTACCATGCCCCTCCCTTCACCCTCCCCCCAAGTCCTACCCCTTGTGAACATATGGACACCACCTAAGTACAACTACATACCGTTTTGGTTATCTTATAACATTTCATTAATCGGAGGTTAATTTTATTTATTTAAATATAAAAATTTTTTTAGTATCTACATATCCAGATACTTAAAAACACTTCATAAATAGATCCTTTTCTTTAATACCTAGTTCGTTTGTATGTGTCTTTATGTACATGTGTTTTATAATATCATTATATTAAACATTAACGGTTTTCACTTTTATTGAATTTACAAGTAGTCACTATCTGATCTATTTCTTTGTAACCATATAAATATAGTGCCTTATGATACGTCGTTATTTTTATATTAGATGATGGTGTGTGTTCTTGTACCCTTTTTACGTGTTTGTATTGAAACCGTTTTCTTTACTGTGTGTTTCACCCCCATATGGCATACTGTAACCCGAAGGGTCCACCAAGACCACCATTTCTTGGGTGGACGGTCACGTCCTCTGTATTCTCCGTGCCCAAGTTAGGGGTCCAGCCCTTCTAGGGAACGTTTTCCCTTACCGTTGGGTGAAGTCATAAGAACGGACCTCTTATGGTACCTGTTTCCTCGGACCTCCCGATGTCAGACACCCCAGTGTTTCTTAGTCTGCACTGACTTCGTTGAATCGTGTGTGTGTGTATGACATATTGTAGAAAATATATTTTAAGTTTTATCCTTTTTGATTTAATACGAATACCCCCAGTCTTGTCACCAATTCAAACACCCCAGTCCCTGACCCTCGTCGAAGTCCCTCCCAAGACTCCACGACTATAACAAGATATATAACTAGACCTATCATCAGTGTCTGCACAAGTGAAACATTTTTGAGACACTTGATAGACGTGAAAAGAGACACAGTCAAGTCAGCGAGTCAGCACAGACTGAGAAACACCGGGGTACTTAGCGTCGTGCGGTCCGGAGGGACAGGTAGTGGTTGAGGGTCTCAAGTGAGTCTGAGTGCAAGTAGTTCAGTCACTACGGTAGGTCGGTAGAGTAGGAGACAGTAGGGGAAGAGGAGGACGGGTGTTAGGGAGGGTCGTAGTCTCAGAAAAGGTTACTCAGTTGAGAAGCGTACTCCACCGGTTTCATGACCTCAAAGTCGAAATCGTAGTAAGGAAGGTTTCTTTAGGGTCCCGACTAGAGGAAGTCTTACCTGACCA